>JAHFWL010000687.1:0-296371 GCA_021292165.1 Shinisaurus crocodilurus | reverse complement strand
ACAAGCAGGACATGAGTGCAACAGCACCCTCCCACCCATGTTCTCCAGCAATTGGTGTACTTAGGCTACTACCTGTGACTGGAGGTAGCATATAGCCATCAGGACTAGTAGCCATTGATAGCCTTCTCCTCCAGGAATTTTTCCAGTCCCCTTTTAAAGCCATCCAAATTGGTGGCTATCACTACATCTTGTAGAAGTGAATCCTATAGTTTAACTATGCTGTGTTAAGAAGTCCTTCCTTTTATCTGTCCTGACTCTCCCACCAATCAGCTTCATTGGATGACCCCACTGTGTTCTAGTATTATGAGAGAGAGAGAGAGAGAGAGAGAGAGAGAGAGAGAATGTCTCCCTATCCACTTTCTCCACACCTCTATAATTTGTGCACCTCTATCAAAGGCTTTCTGTTAAGGAGTTTCTAGATGTTCCTTGTACAGTTTTGTATTGTTATTGTGGTTGAAATTGTTTCTAATAGTGTATTTTAAATGTGATTTTTAATATTTATATGTGAACCACTTAGAGATTTTATATATTAAGCAGTATATAGGTAAGTATTAATAATAAATAGACTCCAAAGCTGGGAATAGCAGCTCAGACTTTTTTGGGGGGGATGTATTAATCAGAGACATTTCCAAAGTCCAGAATTTCCTGGTATGGAATATGAATTTCTCCAGCATGTAATATTTGGATGCATTAGGAAGTGAGCACCATTTTCTCCAGATGTTCTTCTCCAGCTCAGAAGATAGAAATGAGATTCATTTTGCACAGGGAGGGCCAGCATTCAGCCTGCCTTATAGATGCATGCAGAAAAATGCTTTCATGTTAGACCTTATCGATGAAATTCTCATTAGTTGCTGTGAAACTGCATGGACTGCATAGACAACTGTATTGCAGGCAAAGGTTCTTTCTTTAACCCCTTGTTCTCAAAGAAACAAACTCTTATGAAAAACTCTGTGGAACTTATTGATCACTGTGAAACTGCATGACCAAACCATCTGAACAAGCAGTTTTTTCTCTGATGAATACTGTCAGGTAAGGCGCTAACAGGATATTCTCTATTTGGACTGATATGCTCTATGGTGTCTCACTGTCCCCTATCTAGAAATAAAAACCAGAGCCATATTGTTATATTTTTGATATTGTTGTTCTTATCCTGACTCTTTAGCCACTGACTTTCAAAGAAAGGTGGGATACAAATCTTTAAAATGAATCAATAAAACCCTCTCTTGTACCTGGATGAGTTGTTGCAGAAGGGAAGGGCTGCTGAATACTAACATTCCCACAGGGGGAGGGACCAAAAAGGTGCATATGTTTGATGCCATCAATGCACACATGCTGCTACAGGCCAGAAGAGAGCTCCCTCTCTCACTCTATCTCTATCTCTATCTCTATCTCTATCTCTATATACTGTATATAGGCTTCAAGAGTTCTAGCAGATTCTGAATGGAGAAGATGGAGCTTTGCCCATCATTTTTTCATCAGAATGCCTACCACCCAAGGCTGCTTACTCTCCTTCAGGGTCCTGCTGGAGAAGGCGCAATGCACAATTAAGGCCCTGTCAAGAGCCCCACCATGCACAGCTCCAAACCCCAGAGCATTGCCATTTTAAATTCCTTGCAACTTCGCTTGAAGGATGCGGCTCTGACAGGCTCCCCTGGGGGGTATAATATAAAGACTCTATTGAGTTTGGAGTCTGGAACAACACCTCCTTCTCTCCCTGTGAGCTCTCCAAGGTCCTGATGTACTTGCTCCTGTTCAGCTGCCCTGCAACATTCATTCATCATTCAATCATCCATTACTTTCTATACTGCCCAATAGCCAATGCTCTCTGGGTGCTTTACAAAGATTAAACCTTAAAAATACAAAATAGTAACATAATAAAAAAAAAACAATTTACATACAAAACATATAAACAATTTTAAACAATCAACAATAAGGACCCATTAAAAACATTATCCTATGCCGACATGCCTGGGAGTAGAGAGAGGAAGGTCTTTAGCTGGCACCAAAAAGATAACAATGTTGGTGCCACGTGGTCTTTACTGGGAAGAGCATTCCATAATTGGGGGCCACCATTGAGAAGGCCTTCTCCCTGCGACCTAGCTCGTCATCATCTGTGCCCTATTGGCTGCCTTCTGTTCCAGGCTGCTTCTCCTAAGCCCTTGCTCAGCATCCTATGGGGCTCTCAGCATGACCAGAACAAGACACCATCCAATACGTCCCCACCAAAAGAAAATGCACTTGAGGCTTTTGCTCACTGCATTCAGTCACTGTGCAAAAGTCCTGGTTCTGTGGAAGTAGCTAAACCAACAGCAAAGGGGGGAAATTGTTTCCTTCAGGGAGCATGACCTGATAGAAACATAGGAAGCTGCCTTATACTGAGTCAGACCATTGGTCCTCTAGCCCAGTATTGTCAACACTGACTGGCAGGGCTCTCCAGGGTTTCAGGCCAGGATTCTTTCCAAGCACTACCTGGAGAGGGCCGGGATTAGAACCAGGGGACCTTCTGCATGCAAAGCATGTGCTCTATCACACTGAGCTATGGTCCCTCCCTCCTAGATTTCACAGTATCTAGTCAATTTCCCTGTTGGGATTGATTGAAGACCATTTTTGCACTGTACTTTGCATGACTCCTAGCAAGAGTGAACAAGGCTGGCTGTGACCCCAGTCACGATTAGGTAGGTGTGTGTGTGGTTCATGGACCAGTGGAAATGGTCACTCCACTGCATCGCCTTTATCGGTGCTTCACTTCCTCACTCTCTGTATGCATATGCAGGCAGAGATACACACATGTGCACGCACACACATGCACACGCTGCAACCCTGATGGGGCAAGACAGCTCTCATGTGTGATTAAAAAGAGCTGCTGATTTTCAGAAGCGCTGAGTGTGTGGAAGGGCACTTGCATTTTTATGGGGGGGGGGGCTACAAATGCTTGGCAGGCCCAAAATTAGTCAGGCCCAGGACAGTCAGGTCACATATCTCCAGCTTTCCTTTCTCTGCAGCTCATCTTATCATTAAGACCAAAGGCAAGTTATAGATGGTTTGTTTGTTTGTTTGATTGATTGATTTCTTTCCTGTGCTGAAGGTATACAGGCATAGTTGCCTATAAAAATGAGGGCTACAGCATTTAATTTATTAATTGGTTAGATTAATGTCTTTGTAATGACTAAAAAGGTACCTATTGATTAATCAGGATGATATACACACACACACACACACACACACACACAGGCAAGCACTGCCTGAAAAGAGGCACCCTTTCTTTCTCCTTCTCTCTCTCTCTCTCTCTCTCTCTCTCTCTCTCTCTCCCCCTCTCTCTCATACACACACAGACGTGGGAAGCCTCTTCTAAGACACAACTGCTCATCATCTAAAAACAAAGCAAGTACATTTCTTGCTTCAGAATGGTTTTTTTTTTAACCTCTCCCTCTCTTTCTCTCTCTCTCTCTCTTTCTTTTGTTTCTGTATAGGCCATCTTTTGCAGCTGTAGGCAACTGGTGCCCTCCAGACGTGTTAGACTGCAACTCCGGTATGCCCCAGCCAACATAGCAAAGGTCAGGGATTATGGGAGTTGTCATCTAAACCATTTAGAGGGCACTTGGTTGCCTACTCATGAAGAACATAGCCTTCACGACATGCAAGCATATGCAAATGTAATTGACCAATTGCCTAAAATTCATATGATTAATCAACTAAGATCAGTTGCCTATAAACAATGCAGTTGTCTGTATAAAGTCCAACCCCACCAAGAGGCCAGGGAAGTCTACATCTCCACTGAAAATGTGCCACAGACACACACCCTGGAACGGTCACACAGACCAAGGCTTCTTAAAGAAGAAATGCCACGATCCAGAGATACAAATACAGAGATAGACGGGTTTGAACAAATATATATGAAAAGGGGGGATCTTTTGTCTGTTTAAGATGTGAGCCAAAGCACATTTGCCCTAAGTCACAGATTTCTTTTCAATGGAGAGGCGGATGGAGGATACTTATATCGAAGGAGAATTGGATGACTCCAAGCGAAAGCCTTCTTGCTTAGTGTAGCCGGCATTGTTAATGGTGGTTTAACCTACTTACAATCATAATCCCTGTAATAAAGACATTCTATTTTTTTATCTTCACAGCCCAAACAGGGATGTGTTCAAACAGGAGGGGGTGGCGGGGGGGTGGCTGGCTGGCTGTTCTACAAGAAAGATCCCACTGAGGTTTGCACCACAAAGCCAGGAGGAGTGTGGAGCCAGGTGCCTTCTATGGTGTAGCATAGAAACCGCACCCCCACCCCCCAAAAATGCACACAAGCTCAGGGGAAAAATATTTCTGGAAAGTAATTGACAATAGCAGTCTCTTCCCTGCTGATTAGACCATCCTGCGTTTGGGATGATAACAGAACATCCAAGTTTTCACTGACATCAAGGATCGGGGGTTAGGGTGGGGATGGAATCAACAACCATTAATCTTACATGCCATCTGGCTAATGCTGCCGCGCCCCACGGCTTCCTATCACTGGTCCACAAGATGGGCTGCATCGTCATTCACAAAATAAGCTGGGATGAAAGGATGCTTAAAGCCAATACGGAAGTGGGTCTTTGGGGTCAAACCAATCATCAAAGGGCCGGAGAAGCATGTGACAAATGCCACAGGGAAGCTTTCAAAAATGTGATTTCCACCACCACCCCATCCCTCTCTGTCGTTCTGTACCTTTTTGTTGTTCTTCTCATTCAACGTTTATTCCTGATTTCTCATATTTTTTACAACACCTTGAACTGCTGTTTCCTGATTAGCCAGCCCAGCCCCACAAGCCATCCCCTCCTGACTCTATGCTTTGCAGTTTTGTCTTTTCACTTGGTGTGCATTGCTTGTTACAATTCAATTCTTATGGGAAAAGGAGAAGGAAGGGAGAGACACAGAGACGGGGGAAGGTAAACAAATTAAGGGTGCAATCCTATGCACATTTAGACAGAAAAAAGTCCTACAACTCCCAGCATGCCCCAGCCAGGACTTTTTTTAGGCCTGGGCATAAACAGGAGGATGGGCATACAGTGGGCAGTTTGCTGTTCCAGGGATTTGGAAGGATTGGTCACACCCAACAGCCAAGGTGAAGCTAGTTTTGAACAATCTGGAGGACAAAGCTGAAAACCAACCATTTGGGAGCAGAAGCGGGGCTGGGCTGATACATTGCTATAAGCCTGTGTGCTTGCTTTTGCACCCTTCCCAAACTTATTCAGCATATACATTTGAAAGTAAAGGCTCCCGTACTTGAGCGTACTTAAAACACAGTCTGCATTTTGTGTGAATGTGTGTGTGTGCACGCGCACACGCGTACATTCAGAATACTCACTTGAGGCTGCAAACATTTTTTCTCCTCTTTCTCCTGTGCCTCTGATAGCTACATTGACAAAGCACAATTTTATTTATTTGTGTTTGTTTTATTTGTTACATTTCTATACTGCCCAATAGACAAAGCTCTCTGGGTGCTTCACAAAGATTAAAACCATAAAATGCAACATGATAAAACATAATATAAAACCTTTAAAAGTTTAAATCAGAATAAAACCTGAGTAAAAACCAGAGTAAAAGCCAGTAGCAGTGTAAAAATCTAAAAAACACAGTAACATTTAAAGAAAATAAAAATGAAGCACTAAAAAGCTGGGGAAATAAAGAAGTCTTCACCTGGCACTGAAAAGGCCACAATGTAGGTGTCAGGTGAGCCTCTCCAGGGAGGGCATTCCACAACTGGGATGCCACCACTGAAAAGGCCCTCTCTTTAGTAGACACCCACCTCAACTCATTTGGTGGGGGCACCTGGAGGAGGGCCTCTGAAGATGATCTTAGGGTCTGGGCAGGTATATATGGGAGGAGACAATCCTTCAGGTAACATGGCCCCAAGCTGCTTAGAACTTTGAAAATTAATACCAGGCAGTACATTGATTTCAGCCTGGCCAGTGCAGAACATAGGAACATAGGAAGCTTCCTTAAACTGAGTCAGACCATTGGTCCACCTAGCCCAGTATTGTCGACACTGACTGGCACCAGTGGCTCTCCAGGGTTCCAGGCGGGATTCTTTCCAAGCCCTACCTGGAGAGCCCAGGGATCGAACCAGGGACCTTCTGCATGCAAAGCATGTGCTCTCTCACACTAAGCTATGGTCCCTCCCTACGGCACCTGGTATTCCAAGGCAGTCACCCATCCAAGGACTAACCAGGCCTGACCCTGCTTAGCTTCTGAGATCGGACCAGATCCAGCTGTTCAGGGCTATTCAGATGTTAAGGGTGCAACATAAAGCACTGGGATAATACGGGCACGGGCATATCAATCAGTTCCTGTTAACAATCTTGCTGCCCTGTCTTGAATGAGCTGAAGTTTCCAGGCCATCTTCAAAGGCAGTCCCACATAACGCATTGCAGTAATCCAAATGAGAGGACATGGATATTTTAGCAGCTGAAGTTTCTTTTCAGGATGGGGATGAAGTGATGGAAAAGGTTTAACTTCCTAATCATCCACCTTCATACAGCTATTAAAGGCACCAAAGCCCTTCCAGCTGTGTTTTTGAAACACCTGGCAACACACTGCTCTGTAGAGCATTTCCAGAAAACTGTAATATTAGTTATGGTTCTGTTTAAGAATCAAATAAACCTCGCTGATTCTTCTGGCGTGCTTTCCACACTCCAGTCTTTGGGTTTGCCAGGCAGAGGCGGCTTTGCTGAAACCTTTGCGGGCACATGAAATATGCCCAGACTTTTCTGCTCTTAAAATGCCTTTTTAAAAGGTTTGCTTGATTTAGTTGCACTAGGAAATAATGGCTCCAATTCCATGGGGTGGGGGTGGGGTGGAAACAAGGCAGAACAATCCAGCCACTCTTGCTACAAGACTTTATAATGGTTGACATGTTAACAGAGGGAAGTGTCTTAAGGATTTTATTAGTGTGAATGTGATCTGGGCACATTTTGCTGGCTCCGGAAAAGATGCTCTTGCAGAGAAAGACAAATTTGCTTCCATCAGGACTCAGTGGGATCTCCTCAGCTGGCTTCCTTCTGATGGGCAGCATTTCTGCTATCCCCCCCCCCCCGAGTACCTCATGACTGCGCTGCACCCCCGACCGGCGGGAACAGCGACCACGTGTGAGTAGCCAAGTGCCTTTTTGACTCCTGGGCTCTCCTCATCTCTCCTCATTTGCTCTCCTGTTTGACCTGCCTTATTTTTAGACACCTCAAGCAGCTTTCTGAGCTTCCTCTTTCTGCAGCTTTGATTGCAGGAGCTGAGGTGATAATGGAAAGTGCATTCTTGAAATTACCTCTCGTGTATGGTTTGGAATAATAACCAAGGCATTAAGTAGGGTGGGCATAGTCTCCTCTGAAGTGGTGTACTTTGAGTGAGAGTGTGGACGGTGTTCCCTGACTCTCCTCACCTCCCCATTATGTGGGATTTCCAGCCCAACCATCCCAGAATGCTGAGCTTCAGAAGCCATTTCTTCATCCTGATAGCCAATCAACTAGTTTTTTACACTCCCCCTTTCCCCCCTTCTATAATGGTGCCAGTGATGATAACCTACCAACATAGCTTTATGCAGCCTGGTCTGAGCACCAGGAAGCAACTTCCTCCACTCCTAATTTCCATCATGACCTTTAAGATTGACTGGCTAACTCTCTTAAGCTAACCTTCTATGCACCAAGTCAGGACATCAAGAAAGCAGGGGGAAAGCATCCCTTGATCCAGGAATGCCCATCCTCTGGAGATTCTCTAAAGCTTGAGCCTGTTCATCTTCTGGAAGCAGTGTAAGACCTTTCCATTCAATCAGGCTTTCAGTGAACAGGAAAAGAGTAAGCCTGAGCAAGTTGGGGTTTAATCAATATCATGGTTGGATTTCACAATTAAAATTTGTTACCCGCCCCAGGCCTGTGGGATATGGCAGGCTATTACTTGAATAAAACAACTGAAATGAATGTTGTGTGTGTGTGTGTGTGTGTGTGTTTATAAACCTAATTCAATGTTGACTCATTTTAGTTGTACTGGCTGTGTGTGTGTGTTTTAAAAATGCATACTACTTCCTTATTTGAAATCTCAATATGCAATGGAGCAACTATTTGAGTTTCTGTGGTTTGGAAGAGGCAACAGTCTCTTTGGACATTGTCCAATTGGCCTAGAACATCTGAATGTTTAAGAGTTTTCTTGAAGAAGGCTTCTGCTGAGTGCCCCCTCTTCCTACCAAAGCCCATGCACCTGAATTTGTTCCTGAATGTGAATGGACCTTCAAATATAGTTTTGCAGGAGCCAACGGAGAAGAAGGAACTGGCGGTCGGATCAACTGAGAGGGAAATATGCAAGACTGTTCCTTCTGCTGGAATGTTCCCTGTTCAGAGGTCCCTTTAATGGGAGTGTGTCATATACCATGTCAGTAAGAACACACACACCTGCCGCCCACAGTTAAAAGCAAAATCCAAACAGGAGGGGGCATAGCTCAATGCACATGCTTTGCATGGAGAAGGCTCCAGGTTCAATCCCTGACCCCTCCTCCCAGGGCTGGTAATGATCTTGGGCAGCTGTTGCCAGTCAGAGTAGACAATGCACCACTAGAGGTCTGGCTCCACATGGGGCAGCTTCATATAAGATCCTCCACAACATCCATCACCTGATGAATCCCCACGTAGCTTCATTCCCATGATGGGGGAAAGCACCATCTGTGCCCATCGTGCTGCTTTCACAAGAGCTTGGCGGTAAATGTGACAACCCTACGTGGAGGCACTGAGGTTAGAAAAGAACCCAGGTGCCTGGGCTCCAATCCTCTGCCCCCGCCCATGGGACTTTGCTTCTCCATGGAATAAGTGGTGGGTGCCTCCTATCCAGTCTCATGCCTGACTTTTGTACCTTGCAGATGAGGCTGTGAAAACATCCATTTACCTTCAGGAACTGAACTTCCAACCTGCTGTCAGATGAGAGGAGGAGGAGGACCCCCTCTGCTTAATGGTGTTTGCCGTAAGCACTTCTTATTTACTGCTGGTTGCATATGCTCTCTTACAGAACTATCTCAAACTTTGAAATGACAAAAGGGAGACAGATAGGCATCTTGACTCTCTCAAAAAAAAATGCTAGGCGAAGGTTTGGGTGGAAATCCCCTCACCTTTTTGTATTTCTCTTGAATGGAGAGAATGGTTGCTGACAAGAAGCTATTCAAGTTCTTCAGCATGCCTTTCTCTCCTCCCTGAGGTCTGCCTTGTTAGAGAAAGAGAGAGAAACCCTAGTGAACTAAATCAAAATTGCATTTTTAAAAACCTCCAGAGGTTTGCACTCGCAGGATTAAAATAGGGCTCTTCCGTTGTTCATCAGATGGGCTTGTACCTGCCGGCTCAGAACTCTCCCTTCAATCATAAATCTATCAGGAACAGCCATAAACTGCTCTGCAGGCCCCAACTTTGGAATAATTCTCCTTCTCTTTTTCCTCCCCTCTTTATCTCTTGGCTGGAGCAGGCAGGATTTGCAGCTCTAGAAAATCTCCTTTGAATGCCCAGCAGCCTGACCTCCCCAGTTAAGAACTTTATTCTGTGTTAATAGACAGCCCAGATGGCCCGGCGGATAGATGGCTGATTCTGATGTTGCAATTTTCCTCCGCAGGAGCGATTTGGAACAATGCCCATTTTGGCAACTCCGTGAGGCAATGGGAAATCTGTGTGGATATGTCAGTGGCAGGCCCATGACTCAGATATCAGATGGCTGCACATGAATCTTTCCTATAAAGTCTGCACTGGGTTTCAACTCCAGAATAAGGATGGGAGGATCCCACACCCTATGAAATTCTTGTAATCATATCTCAAGGCTTTTCACTTCCCTTGAAATTGCTTGGACAATTCTCCCCATCAGCAATGTATACATTTACTGCAAAATTTTGCATTCTGCAGGACCGGCTGTTAGCAACTTTGGGTCATATGGTCTGGTCTCAATCCCGCCTATGGCTCAGAGGAGGACTCCAGGGTGGAGAGGGCATCATCCAGTGAGCCATTGTCTGTAACCCTGAGACATTCCAGGCCAGATTATATGGATTTCCTGGATTCTTTACAAGACTCTTCCAACTCAGAGGGCATCCCCACTGATGCAGTACTCACCACCCCTATGCCAGAGGAACCAGCAGCTGCAGAATCAAGCTGCATCAAGAATTAAGAGACAGAGAGGGTGGGGCCCAGATCAGCCAGCCTTCATAAAGAAGGCCTCTGCCTCTTGCTGAGACAACAGTTCTTCCTGAGTGAGTTTTTGCCAGCATAGATCTGTCCAGGGTCCTGATACAGATCCTGCCTGGTCTGACCTTGCCTTGCTTTGCCTTGCCATCCTGCATAGCCAGACTTAACTCTGCCCTGCTCTTCTAGTAAGTGCAACCACGTCAGATCGACTCCCTTGGGAACCTTGAGCCAAGCTAGACAGGACACTTTGCCCACTTCACATGGAGAGTTTCATCACCAGCCCCAGCTTCCCAACAGGACACCCAGGGATAGTGAGAGCTAGATGACACCCTGTTAGGAGATGCTGGAATCTGTGGACAGCTGCCTCACTTGGTGAGCTACAGAGCTGCTGGTGACACAGCCCACTTAATGAAGTATTCTCAGGCCTGTGACTGAATCCCCCCACCCAGGCTGGCCATTAGATCATTCTGGACAGGAAGGAGTACAAAAAAAATTCCAGTTGAGCTTCACTTGAGCAACATGACTTTCTTCTTCTTTTTCAATTTATTTTTTATTGTGAATTTCACCAAAACAAGACAAAATCTAAATAAAAAGAAAGATGAAAAGATTTAAAAATAGTAATTATATACATGTAAATATCCATATAACTGCATAAATTTGAATGTATCAATTATACATAAGCTTCAACAAAAGCAGACCAAATATCCATATATATATATATATATATATATATATATATATCCATTTGGGAGTAGCATCTGTATGTCATCTGCTCAAATAACTGAAAGCGTCATTAGGTCTTCAATCCATTGTGTTATATGAGGTGAACGTTTATCTCTCCAGTATTGTAGTATCAGTCTTTTGCTGTCAAAAGGGCATGGAAAACCCATTTGCATTTACCATTCTTTAACTTCCAATAAACAGGTAGATAATTTAAGAGAACACATACATCAGAAAATATTAGAGAGTATTCCAATACAAAGTTTATCTGTATTATAACTTCCACCCAAAAAGAGGTGACTACCTGGACATTGCCAAAACCTATGATTAAAAGAAGCATTAGCAGTATTACACCCCCAGCAGTTAGCCAACTTAGACAAACCCTTATTAGCGAGACATTGTGGCTTCCAATAAGTGTGAAACAAAAGTTTTTGTTGAATAATACATCATCTGAGCTCTGTTGTGTTCTTGAATCCTAGGTTGCTGTTCAGTCATGGCTTGATTCTTGACCCTGCCTCCTGACTTTTCCTTTGCTTCTGACTCACTGACTACTGGGTGTTTCCCATGGCTCCAGGTTCCCAGCTCATCCTAGATTGCTCGTGGTCCAGCTCTGACACACCATGGGTCAGAGACTGTTCTTAATATCTTCCCTTGCATTATTTGGAGCATTATTTAAAATATTTTAAATTCAATACGTTTTCCAATTTCACCATAACAATTTTTGGGCTGGGAATTTCAGAGCCAAGTTCAAATTTATATTTTAAATCTGGATTTTTTTAAAGCTCAAAATGGGAATGTTTTAGGTAGCCTATATGCTACCTCCAGTGTCACAGGCGGTATGCCTATGTACACCAGTTGATGGGGAACATGGGCAGGAGGGTGCTGTTGCACTCATATCCTGCTTGTGGGCTTCCCAAGGACACTTGGTTGGCCACTGTGTGAACAGAATGCTGGACCAGATGGACCCTTGGTCTGATCCAGCAGGACTCTTCTTATGTTCTTACCATTGCGTGTCAACTATCAAATTATAATGAATATTAAATAATGCTGCATGCCAACCATCAAATACTGCCAAGTGTTATATATGAGTAGTTTTCAAACTACCTTCCGTGGAACCTTAGGCTTTTGGGAAGCTGAGTGGGTGGTTCTTTGATGAGAAGAAGAGCTGAAAGTCAGCTTGCCAAGTGCATCTGGAACACAGGAAGCCGGCTTGTACCAGCTCAGTATATTTGACCATTTAGCCCAGTATTGCCTATGTCTACTCTGACAGCAGCCACAGGCTTTTCTCGTTGCCTGCAGCCCAAGATCCTTTGAACTGGACATGTCAGGGATTGAACCTGACATCTTCTGCATACAAAGCATGCACTCCACCACTCAGGTTGAGTCCTTCCCCCATCTTCCTCTGCACTGCACAGTCAGAGGACTGCTGGTCATGTTCAATGATGCAATCTCAGTTCACAATGAGTGACAGTGACCCCACTCCCCAGTTCTGTGCCCTGTGCATGCCGGGTCATGCTCCAGAATGCCCTGCAGTACAGAGGGATTCTGTTACAGAAGCTCAGAGGTCCATTTGTTGGAGTCAACATAGGAAGGGTCCTCTGAAGGCAAAATGTTTGAAAACCACCACTAGGGTATCAGTGAACTAGCATTCACTGCCATCAAACATCAAAATCAAACATAGCTGTCAAATATTCAGAGAATGTTCAAGCAGGCAAAGAACAGCTAAAGATTGCTCGGCATCAAAATTCACATGGGAGAAATTTTGGGAACCAACTTGGTTTTTGCTGGGTGTCAGGTAGGAGTGGATTGTGCAGAACCAGAATCTGTCCCACCCTGAGACACTTCCATTAGCCTTATTCTTTCCACCTCCTCAAAAGACCTCCGAGGTTTTGCCCAACCTCCAAAGTTGCCACAATATTTGAGCACAGAGGCTACGGCTCATAAAGAAATGGGGAAACGTGGTTCTTTTTCTCCCCCAGAGCAAACTGAAGTGAAGCCTTCTGTTTTTCTCCCCACCCCCATTTCACTTTTCTGAGCTGCCATTCTTTCATAGGCCATTATCGGTCACCTCCGTTGACCCGAGTCAGACAGCTACGGACCCAAAAATGTGATGAGGAATGACCCTGTCTCAGCCATCATTAACTCCCAAGCAACACACACACACACACACACACACACACACAGTAAATACAGGACACACAGCAAATGCTTTGATCCAAGCTAAACCCAAGCTAATAAAATCAGAGGGCGTCTTGCCCAAGGACCCTCCAAAACCTGAAGCCAGCACTTCCTGCACTGCCCTAAATATACTATGTAGGAGAGAGACCCTGCTGCAGCCTAAGGGTGTGAGTGGAGCCCTCCCCACTTTCCCCATAAGTAATGCATGGTGGGGTTGATGGTGAGATTGGGTCCCCGTTCACAGCTTGAAGGTTACACAACACAGTCTCTGGACCTTGCTGTGTGGCAGTGGTGTCATCGCATCGCAAGAGGGACTAAGAAAGCAAAGTCTAGATTAGTTTCCAGACACCTCGAGGATGCCGAGGAAATTAATCTGGATTATTTCCAAAGAGGACTGGGGGAGGGGTGCTTATCCATAATCTCCTACAAGAGCTTTTCTCAGTTACCCCTGAAAATGAATCAATGTTACCAGGGAATTCCACGTAATATAGAAACCCCCTCAAAGTGTGGGTTTCTGTTGGGGCAGACTGGGCCCCCCAAAACAGCAGTCTGATCCATGGGGATCCATCCATTTCTGGGGGGAAAGCACAGAGCTTTAGCCTAGTAGTAAAGTGCAAACCACATGGAATCCCCACAATCTGAAAATGATCTGTTTGGTCCCTAAGCCAGTCCAAAGGTGAAAGGAGGAAATCTCCCATTGGGGTATCAAAGGGCTGCAGTGTTGCCATATCATCCATGTGGAATCCTCCTCCCAGGACCTCAAACTTCTCTCTCTCTCTCTCTCTCTCTCTCTCTTTGCTCAGAACACTTGTATATTTGGGGATAAACTCCAAACTTAGCCCCACTCTTTCATCCTCTTCTTACCACTGCACCAGAAGTCTCTTCATCTCTGGGGAAAGCCTGGGAGCAGCACTGGCCCCGCACTTCTGTCAGCACCGTTCCCTTCTCACCCCATGGAAATCGCGGTTGTTTTTAACGTAACTTACGCCATTTTCTATGTAAACAATGTAGCGCCAGGAACCCGGAAGTCCAGCGAGCGCCTTGGCTGGCGCTTGCTTTCGGCCTGGCTCAGCAGGTGAGGCGGCAGCTCTCGCCGAGTGCCCAGCGAGTCGGGTGGTGGGTAGATCGCCCATTTGAAGATGCTATATGCATTTTAAGATCGTAGAGGTTTTGTCATGTGCTGTTCTGGACATTTGAGTCAATCCTGAGATGGCAGTAGCATTAGAAATTGCTAGATGCCTTCAAGAATTCCAAATGTTACCAATTTCTGCATCTTCATCACACGCACCCTATGGCAGTTCCAGAGGCATCTGTATCTTCCCCCTGAATGCCTTCTCCTTCCTGACAAGTGCTTTCAGTACAGCAATTTTACTGGAAGATGCTGTCAAAGCCACTTGTCCTCCTTCTTGTCTGCATTTGGGATGCTGTGCGTTCTGTTTTCCATCTGACCCACTGAGCACTGATTACAGGCAAAAGATTTCTTCTGCTTCCCAGCCACTGCCACCGATGTCTTCCTTTCTGGTCACTGACTCTGGATTCTTGTCATTATTTGTCTTTGTTCCACATTTTAACCTTTGTTAGAGACTCAGCCATCATGAAATTCCTGCTCGGTGACCTACAGCACCCTAATTTAGTTGGCATCTTGATCTCTGATTCAGCTCCACTACCTAGATAATGTGTAAGCCTTCTCTTGATTGGTGATACTCAGTCCCTCTTCTCTTCCCCCCCCCCCCGCTCTCTGCTCTGTCTTCTAGGATGCTGCATTCTCATTCTCTTTGTCTTTTTCTAAAACCTCAATATTTTAGAGCAGTGGTAGGCAACCTGAAACCACAGGGCCACATCCAGCCCTCAGCCTAATTTCAAAAGCCCTCTGCACACAGTCAGTTGAGACCTCTGGCCAGAGCAAAATGTCCCATTTTCTTGTAGCCTACTCGGTGGGGAAGGAGAGGGAGAGGTACTTAAGAGGTGGCAGAAAAAAGAGAGAGAGAGAAGAGGGTGGCAGAGAGAAAGGAGGAAAGGGAGAAGGGTGGCAGAAAGAGAGAGAGAGAGAGAGAGAAGGGGTGGCCCCACCCAGTTTGGGCTCTGGTGCTGCCCACCACTAGCTTCATTCCCCACCCCTCGCTGGCATGTGGCCCCCAACATGCTAGCCCTAAGAGCATGCAGCCCTCAACAGAAAAAAAGGTTTCCCACCCCTGCTTTACAGCCTCATCAAGACTTTGTATGGTACTTTGCACCTGTTTATCTTAAGGTGAGCACATGCAAGCAAAGGCCCAGGTGGTTTTGTTATCCTCATTTGCTCATCACATGGAGTTCTGCTCATTTGTATTAAAATCTACACGAGTGATTTCCTCCCACAAACACATGAAGTTTTCCTATGTTTCTTTTTCTGCAAAGATGAGGTGACACGGTGGCTCTTTTCTGGCTCATCCCACCCCACTGCAGTTGAGTCATTTATATAAAACACTAGGAAGTAAAGTTTGCAATCTGCAAAGATAGGTCGATGTCCTTTGCAGATATGCGAGGCCAATCCAGCTCCCCCCCCCCCCCAATCAAGCAGGATTTTCTAGTGTGTCTATTGCACATTAGAAAAAACTTGACAATTTTTTATTTTATTTTGAGCATTCTATGGGAACATTTGAAAAGTGCAATGGCTTGAGTTCCCCTTCCTGTAATGGGTGGCAGAGTGCCCACTTTGACATGGGAGAGGCCTCAAAAGGTCTCTCCTTAGCTGAAAATGACACATATGTATATCTGAGCCATGCCAGTTTCATTTGTATTTAGTGCTAGGTCTGTACAAGAATTCCATTTCAGTTCACAAATCATCTGAACTTGCTCCATTCACAATCGCGAATGTGAATGGAAGCAAAAATATATATATACAGTATTGAAAAAAGGTTTCCTGAACTTGCGATTGCATTAAAAAAAACCCAAACTCATATATTTTGAAAAATGGGTACTTTGAAATGTGCATTAAAAAATGCATTTTCACCCTTTAGTCAATGAGGGGAAATGCACACTTTTGAAAAATGCACGCAGAGATGCATACATACATTTCCCATTTGAATGAAAGGAAAAACAGACCACAAACAAAAATGGGAGCAAGCTGAACTGGGCTTCAAAGTGAAGTTAGGAAGAAGAAAAAAGACAAGCTCAAACATCCCAGGTTCTTTCATCCCTAAGTCATAAATGCATTTCATCCCATTTCTGCATCAGTGTGCAAATTTTCTCCATGGAAACTTGCATGTATTTTTGAATGCATTTCCCATATACAATAAACATTTTTGTACACAAATTTTTGTAGTATACACATTTTGGGGTCGATTAATTTTCCCTTCATACACACAGTTCTGTATGCAATTTTTCAGCAGAGAACTGCACTGAAAAATTTGGAGCAGTGCACAGTCTGAAGGCTAATGTTACAATCCACATGTTAGTCTGGGAAGTGAAAAGTAGGCTGGGTCACGTAAAAATGCAGAGCAAACAAAATGCTCCCCATCCCTAGCAGGTAGTGGATGAATGATTCTTGGGAGGCGGGAATGCCCAGCCCAGAGTCACTGTCAGCTCCAGGTTTTTGAGGGGTCCTCCCTCAGAGAGTCTACCTACTCACAGTCATTGTCACCTGCTGCTGTTGCTCACTCCTCCTCTTTCTCATAGAATCATAGAAAAGTAGAGTTGGAAGGGGCCTATAAGGCCATTGAGTCCAACCCTGTGCACAATGCAGGAATCCAAGTCAAAGCATCATGGCTACCACTTACTTGCTTGACAGGCAGACAGCCAGTGAGCAAGGAGGCCGTGGCATCTCCTGCTCCATTGTCTGGACTAGACCAAGAGGTGGGGGAGCAGTAGTAGGCGATCACTCGTGACCGAGTAAGATTGTCTTCCAGGATAAAATTACAAAAAGAAAATTATAAAAAAGAGGAAATTCTAAAAAAAATTGTGTAGACTCTGGCGATGACTGACTGACAGTAAGTGACTGTGGAGGCCAGTTCTAGATCCACACAGCTTCCCACAGTGAGGAGGACACAGGTTACCAGATGGAAGATGGTCCTGTAAAGGATTCGTTTGACGTGCTTTTTTCTCTTAGCACGTTTCTCCCTTTCACCTTGCACTCGGGCTTCTTCAAAGTCCATGGAACCTTTGTGAAAGGCCAACCTCCAGTTAGATCGTTCATGGGCCAGAGCTTCCCAGTTTTCGATGTTTATATTGCTTCTTCTTCTTCTTTTTTTTTAGATTAGTCTTAAGAACAGAGCAAGCAGGTTGTAATGATGACGAGGAGGAGCAACTCCGGGGGGCTCTGGTCATTGGGCCCCTTCCTTGGTGTGGGCCCCTCGGCAGGTGCCCAAACATGCCTACCCTTGACACTGGCCCTGCTCAGAGTCACTCTCTTGTTCCAGAGCCAAGCTCTGGCCCAAATTAAGCCCCACTCATCTGCTCCCCCTCTCCATCTCCAATCTCTACAGCATGCCCGTTTCTCTTTGGGAAACGGCGAGCCTGATGGACAGAATCCAGCCCCGCCTTGAGTCAGTGGGAGGCGAAGCCGATGGCGGCAGCACTTAGGCCGGCAATGTCTTCTCCAGAACCCCCCCGCAGAGCCACACAAAAGGCCCAAACAAGTCTGCTGACAGCCCGCGCGGCTCGGCTCTTCTTCCCCGTCACTGTGGGCGCAATTGTAATGAGTGCTAACACAAAGGGAGATAACGGCGAGACGGGGGAATAAAGCCTGTTTTTCTTCCCGATTTGAAACCCCCCCAAAATAAATAAATAACATTTTTAAAATAAAAAAAAAAGCCAAGCTGTGGCTGGGAAGCCTATCAGATCTGTCATGCTCAGTATCTGGCAGGGAGGAGGGAAGAAGCTAAATGCTATTGTGGAGGCCGCTCGGCTTGGCACGCTCATTCCTCTCGCTGACAAAGAGGGAAATAAAATGCACCCTCACCTGTATGAGGGCACACGCACGCGCACGCACGCACACACACACACACACACACACACGATGTACGCACACAGTGAGCTGGTGTTCAACAGGAGGCAAAGGCATTATTATCAAAATGGAAATGTGTCTCTTTGTTGATGAGCTTGTGTGTATCTCCTTGCCATTGTCTCTCTCACCATCCTCCTTTGATGGCCCCTGTGTTTGTGCATCAGCTATGAAATTGCTTTAGAAGACAAAGGGAGCTTGTGTTTATCGATAATGAAATGGGGGAAGAGAAAGCTGGGGCTGCTTGCCTCTCCCCCCCCCCCTCCACAACACACGGTGTGAGCATAATTTCCTGGGAGCAGCTGTCAAAGGCTCACTGAGAAAATGGGAAGTCTGGGCCCAGCCCTTGTGCCGGTGATGGGAAGGGCGCCTTGCAGGTCCCTTATGTGCCTAATATAACCATCTGGCCTCATTTAACAGGCCTGCTTAGCGCCAAATGGATCAAGATCCTTGAGGCGACTTGCTCTTCTACCCAATCGCTGGCTTCCATTAGCAGGGGAGGGGGGCCAGTGGGCAGGAGATGCTTTTTCCGAGTGTGAGCTGCAGTTCATGCTGCGATCCCATTATCTTGGGTGCTGAGCTGCAGTCATCCAAGAGAGAGTGGTCTGTTGTGGGAAGCCTATGTGAAGGCCTTTAGATTGTCCCTCAAGGCATTGTGTCACTCGGCCTTTTAAGGAGCTTCTCGGAGATGCTACAGAGAAGAAATTCTCCAACGTTGTCAGAGTGGGCCTATCCTCTACAGCAGGGGTGGGCAGCTTTGGAGGGTCTGGGGGGGGGCAATTTCCCAACACCGGAACCCACCACAGGCTGCACACACACCCCGCCACTGAAATCGCCACAACCGCTGAAATTCTGCAGCAATTCAGCACTGGCAAAAAAAAAAGCCACTTTCCCCACTTTAAAACAGGAGTGCTGGGAGTGTGTGCCTTGTTTTAATGCACACGATCACATTCCTGGCAAGCTGCAGGGGAGCACAAAGCTGTATTAAGTGACGGTCGCACTCCCCGTGCACCATGCTTTAAAGTGAAACGGTGCCACTTGGTTGGCAGTGGCAGCAAATTGCAGGCTGGGCCGCAAGGTTGGCCCAGGGGGCCACATGTGGCCTGCAAGACATGTGTTGCCCACCCCTGCTCTATGTCGGGAGGGGCATTTTCTCTAAGCATCCCTAAAGGGAAAGGATTCCACTGGTGAGGCTCCCATGGTTTCAGTTTGGGAGCTGGCAGATTTAAAGAAAACCATTGGGGTGAGGTTACATGGGACAACAACATGTCCAAAAGTCCAGAGCCTCAGCTATGGTTCATTGTCCTGTTATTTTTCAATAGAAAATCCCACCACCCATTTGGTTCTGTGCATGTTTTCACAAAAGGTCATACAGCCTGATGGGATTTATATTCTTCATGTTGCATGTAAATCTTCAACGGCTTGGAATGGGAGTGAAATGGTGGCCAGCCAGCAAGAGCTCCAATTTGAAATGGATGTTATGCCACAATATTGTGGGATTAAATGAGGGGATTTGACATGAATGGGGCTCAGAAATACAGCCATCATGAAAATACAGAATGAGATCTGAGGTGGCATGGAACCAGAACTGATCCTTTCACAATATGCTGGTATTGCTGGTTCAAGAAAATTGTGGGTTTCTCTAAAGGTTTGGGTCATAATGTTCAGAGTGGACCACACTTTGGGACTGTGACCCAAATTCTATTCTTTGAACAGCTCAGTATCACCACTAGGTATTATTAAGGCTGAACTGAAAATGCACCCCGTTCCTCACAATCAATTGCAGGTCCACGCAAGTGGGGGTGGCATTTTGGGCTATTTCAGGAGGCGGGGGGGATCACTGACAATGCGGGTTAAAATGTTGTGAGAAAAATAGATCTTTTGGGTACAAAAAGGTGATCATGTCACAAGGCAAACAGTTTGATCCAAGGAGGTTGAAAAAATATCTCGAGAATACAAGGCTCAGAATTTGTCAAAAGCAAGACGGGTTTTGGAATAATCGACATGATATTTCGGATCAGGACTTGGAAGTGCTGGCGCTGCAATATTTGACCCCAGTTCCATCTTTGAGAGTTTCAGTTGGAAGCCTGATCTCTATCCCTTTCCCTATGCTGATCGAAGCCTTTTCATATACAACATGAACCCTGCCACATTCACCCCCTTCTCACCCAACAAAGAGAGCGGGAAAGGATTCCAGACCCCAATATGGCTGTGTATTCCCCCCTCGCTCATTGGCTAATGGTGGCTTTAATAGCAATGTTTCTTTTCTTCACCTATACTCCCTCCCTCCGATGAAAAGTTTAATCGTACTGCCATGCACAGCTGAGCCGGCTCCTTTATCTTCACAAGAAAGAAATATGGTGTGTGTGTGTGTGTGTGTGTGTATAGTCAACAGACAGTTCAGGCTGAGCTGTCAATTTCACACAGGGCCTTATCAGCGCCTGCACATGGTGTAAGTCCATCAGAAATGAGATGCGGGATCCAAATGTTGAACACGCAGGGTTAAATGCTTCCTCCTCCCCTCCACGTTCTCTGATTACACCACTGACAGTCACTTCAAAAGGTACTGTCTTTTTGCCCAGCCTTCCCAGCTCAAACACATTAATTTATTGTAGTTGGCTCTTTATTTGATTATCGTTTTATTAAAACTGCCTGGGGCGATAGCATTTCAGCTAGAACAAATCCTTCGCTCCGTCTCCTAATCTATTACCGACGCAATTTATTTCCAAGCTAAAGAGAGGGGAGGACTCTCATCTGCAATTGAAAATGGATCTTTCTTTCCTAGATGGATGGGCTTCTGGAAGGAGAATGTAAGAAGAGCCTTGCTGGATCACACCAGAGTCCAGCATCCTGACAAACCACAGTGTGGCAGCCAACCAGATGCCTCCAGAAAGCCTGCAAACAGTGGTAACATCTGGTTCACCACTGGGGGAAGCAGGATACTGGACTAGATGGATGCCCTTTGGTCAGATCCAGCAGGGCTCTTCTTATGGATGTAAGATTGAAGCTGTCAGGATTCAGCCCTGCCCAGACCTGGAACCTCAGGTTTCATTGGAGGGGGTGGAACAGGGCTGAGTAGCAAGCCCTGCACCGCCACTTACCCTAAGGAGCTGTCGTCAGATCCAGACATCCCCGCCTCAGGATTAGCTCCAAATAGTGCCAGCACCAGGTTTTGCAGGGCCCTTGAGCAAGAAGGCACCCTCAGTGGGGGCCCTTCCTCAGTGAGTCTCCCTTCTCACCGCCATGGTCACCAGCTGCTCCTGCTCCTCCTCCTCCTCCTTCTCATCATGGCTACCACTTGCTTGCTTGGTAGGAAGAGAGCGAATGAGCCAAGTAGTCAGTGGCATCTCCTGCTCCTCCTTCAAACCACCTGTAACATCGGGGCCAGAGCGAGAGGCATGTCAGCAGGCAAGTTGCAATGGAGAAGAGGAGGAGCAGATCCAGAGAGCTTTTGTCAGTGGGCCCCTGCTGGGGTGTGGGCCCTTGACAGATGCCCAACCATGCCTACTCTTGACGCCAGTCCTGCCACCAGACTTTGATACCGAAAATGAGACTGGCAAAGGAGGAAACCCTGTTCCTACCTACCTACCTCTCCTCCCACATAAGTGCCCCCCACCCTCCAGCAGGTACCCAAGCACACGGACCCTTGATGTTGGCCCTGGCTCCAAACTCCAGTGGAAAACCCTCCAGAACCTGGTCAGTGGACAGAAGTGCCCTTCCTATTTTAATCCGGGAACCAAATGTGTGTGTCAGCGCCGCAGTGTCTGGGAAAGACTGCTCTGGACACAGGTGTGCAAGTGTCCCTGATGCCCTCTTGCTTAAGCAGCCACCTGGCCCTTCCCATACTCACTGCCGCCCCAAACCTCTTTCCTGGATCCTCTGCCGTAAGCAGCCAGGCAGGAACATTTTATTTTTTACAGCGGCGGTAGCTTGTTATGGACTGCAGTGCCTGACACATAAAAGTCAGAGACAACATCGAGGAGCGATTAATGATAATGGCTGGCATTTTATACAGTGCCTTGCAGCCCGGAGCATTGTGAGGACTCGAACAAACCATTTGCAGGCATAGCCAAACGTTTCATTCAGCCCTGGAACTGCAGTCAACGTAGCTCATGTGCACCTCTCGGATGCCGCTTAATAGCCAATGGCTACAGGGTTCAACAGCCTAGGAAGGAGCAGCGAGGCAGGACAAGGCTGTCTCTGCTTGAGAGATGGTGATAGAAGCAGTTTTGCTCCATGCAGGCACCTCTACATCCCCTCCTCCTGCACTGTCACCTCACTCACTCCTCTTCCTTGTCCTCCCCCAGGAGAAACTGGTTCATTCCAAACTGGTACGGACTGCAGGCATGGCATACAAAACAGCTGGCTAGTTATTAATCTTGGATGGATGCCGCAGCTAGAAATGGTGTTCTGCGGTTTCTGCAGCAACAAGGGCAGCACTAGAACCTGGCATCCTCAAGCAGCTGGCAGAGCCGAGCATCCCAACAGGGTCCACACTGGCACTTGCCTCGGCCCCATCAGGGGCTGCCTTTGGTCCTTCCATCCATGCGTCAACATGGGCTTATCCATGGGTTTGGGAAGCCACCCTCGCCATTTCCCACAATGCCCTGGAATACCCATTACACTGTTGCTCTGGATCACTGTGAGAAATGTAAATGGCAGGGGTCTTCCCAGACACTGCTGCTAAGTAAGCAACCAGTTTAAATCCTTCTGGCAAGAGCAATCGATCCCTCCCTTGGCAGCCCACTAGGCAGAGAGGAAGGCAGAGGTGGGCAGGGGGGGGAGTGTCAGGAAGAGACGGAGAGAGAGAAAGGAAGGGGGAGAGAGAGAAGGAAGGGAAGAGGGAAGGTGGTCAGGGAAGGTCATGGAAGGAAGGAAGGAAGGAAGGAAGGAAGGAAGGAAGGAAGGAAGGAAGGAAGGAAGGAAGGAGGGTACCAGAGAGAGGGTGAGGGTGAGAGAGAAGAAAGAAAGAAAGAAAGAAAGAAAGAAAGAAAGAAAGAAAATGGGTGGCTGAGAGACAGAGAGACGGGGGGGGGGGGGGAGAAGGCATGGCTCCACCCACTTTGGGCTATGGCTCTGCCCACCACAAGCATGTTGCCCCTGAAAGATTACTCCAAGGGGCATGTGTCCCTCAACAGAAAAAAATGTTTCCCACCCCTGTTCTACAGCCCCACAAATAAACCCCTTCTGTATTCTGTCCAGTGGTTGATCAGGACACAGCAGCCCACAATGTAGTATTTCAGAGACCTGCTGAAGTCTACTCTACCACATTTTGTTCAAGGAAGTGACCTTGCTACTGCCAAAGGTTACAACTAAGTTAAGAATGCACAAAGGTCAGTGGTATAGAGCTCACAACAACTATGCTACCAGCCCGCCTTCAGTCCTTTAGAAGGCAGAGGGGTCATAGCTCAGTAAGAGAACCCTGCAGTTTGCATGAGGAAGGCCCCCATGTCAATCCACAAGCATCTCCAGTGGGACTGGGGCCATGGCTCAGTAATAGAGCATTTGCTTTGCCATAGAAGGTCCCAAGTTCAGTCCATCTAAAAGAAACCCAAGTAGCAAGACCTTTGCTGAGACCTCGGAGAGTTGCTGTTAGTCAGGGTAGACCAGACTTCCCCCAGCCGGTGGAGCTGGTGGCTCCAATGTCAGTGGGGAGTTGTATCCACTCTGGGTTTTAGCCTGAACTTTTAAGGAGCTATCCATGGTGCTGCACCCTATCCCCAAAATATGTTGCAGGGTGCCTGTGAAGCTCAAGAGGCCTGACTTGTGCCATCTGTGAACTGGGCATTTTTGTTTGTTTGTTTGTTTACCGTAGTTAGTTAGTTAGTTAGTTTATATCCCACCTTTCTGCCAAAGAATGGCACTCAAGGCAGCTAGATTAAAGGGAAAATCTTAATTAAAACATAACATAAAAACAAACAAATGAGAAACACAATTAGGAATGCAACAATAGTACCCAAGTACCCTTGGCAAATGACCAGGGTTCCATAGCAAACTGTCACGACATGTATTCGGCCGATGACCTGTTGAGACAGTCCAATGGTTGTCCCGAGCCACACCAAACTGGACAGCCCTGGCAAACAGTCAGGGGCTCCTCAGCAGATGTCTCCATGTGAAAAGGGGTGACTAAAAGGCAGGAAGCTTGAAAAACTCAGTTTTCGGGCATTGAACAATTCTCCCACATTTGCATTGCGCGGCTGGGAATGGATTATCCAACTCTACTTTTCTATGATTCTATGATTACCAGAGGGTAGAAGTGTGTCAGGGCTGGGCTGTGGACAGCACTCCGAGGCGAGCCGGGTGCTGAGAACCAGGAGCCACAAGACAAGCCAGAAGTGAGGAACAAAGAGCAGGTCAGAACTGAAGGGCAAACTAGGAGGCAGAGTTGAGGAGAAACCCAGAAGTCAGGACCAAAGGGAAACCAAGGATGAGCTCAGGAAGACCTTGTTGCTCAGGCAAGGTTCAAATGAGGCCAAAAGCCCCCCCCTATGCTTCTTCCTGCCCAGAAGGATCCAATGGCCAACCTGGGCGATTGAAGCCAAGTCCTGAAGGTTCTTCACGGAAGAGGCTGCCACTTGCAGTTCAGCAGTTGACCACACGAGGCAGCCGCACATGGATTCAGCTGCTTTTGACAAAGTGTGGCACAGTGGTTAGTGTGTTGGAGAGATCCAGGTTCAAATCTCCACTCCATGAAGCTCACTGGATGGCTTGGGCCAGTCACTTTCTCTCAGCATAACCTACCCCACAAAACAGGGACATGGGGCAGATCAGATATGACACCTTGAAATCCTTGGAGGAAGGATAAGATAATAAAGAAATAAATTCAGGAAAGGATTAAGGAGGCAGGGGTGGGCAATCCACCCGTCACTCGACTCGAGTGCCAGCTGAGCTGAGCCAAGCCGAAAGTGAGTGCCAGCTGAGGTGTTTGTTTGCTGGGCTTCTTCTGGGTCCCCAGCGCTATGTTGTTTACGTAGCAAATGGTGTAAGATACGTTAAAAACGGCCATGATTTGCGCAAGTTATGCAAATCACGGCCATTTTTAATGTATCTTACGCCATTTTCTACATAAACAACATAGCACCGGAACCCAGAAGTGCTTCCCTGGCTCAGCTCACAAGAACGTGAGTCAAGCCTGGGAAACAGGTAGGGTGAGCGGAGCTTGGGGGGGGGGGTCGAGCCCGGCAAGTTCGCCAGACTTCCACCCCCCAGTCGAGCTCCGTGCACCTCACTAGGTACTTCTTCACACAGCACAACAAGTAAAGTATATGAAATCCCTTGGCACAAGATATGTGTGGTGATGCCCAATGGCTAGATAACTTTTTAAAGGGAATAACCCAGGGGGTGTTGAACCTCTTTCAGCTGGAGGGCCAAATTCAGTTTCAGAGAAACTTGCAGAAGCTGCATTCCAGTGGTGGGAGGGGCCTAAGGCAAAGGGGTGGAGCCAAAGGTAAAAGGTGTGGGGCCTAAATACCAGAAACTACCAAACACACCAGGATATTTGAGCTTAAAGCTCTTACTGTCAGTAACTAAGCCTGAGAAGAGGCATATCAACCTTCCAGAATGGGGAAAACCAGGGGAGGCTGCTGACTTGGACTATTTCGGTGGGGCTCTTTTTCCATCACAGGTTTTGCAGCTTTTATTTGGAGCTTCATAGGAGGCATCCATGGTGCTCCACATGGTGGTGAACCTATTTTGGGGATGGAGTTCAGCACCATGGACAGCTCCTCTAAAGCTCAGAATAAAGGCTGGAAAACCTGCAATGGAAAAGGAGCCCCACCGAAATAAGAGTCACCCGCCTCCCCTGGGGAAAACACTGCACAAAAGCTGGCAACCACCAAATGATCAGTGTTGAGGGGGAAAGGGGGGCAGGAGAAGGAGGTGTGGCGATCTGGGGAGCTCCCGAGGGCAGGATTTTAACCCCTGGCAGGCCATATTTGGCCCATAGGTTTGAGGTTGTTCAACACTCCTAGATTAGACAAATGCAAGGAGGAGATATCTATCCACAACTATCAGCCATGATATCTAGATACAAACCTCCATGTTGTTCAGAGGCTGTCTCAGTTGCTGTGGGCCAACAATAGGAGAGGGCTATTGCTTCCAAGCCCTGCTTCTGCACTTTCCAGAAGCATTCTGGTTTCCAGAAGCATCTGTTGGTGATCTGAAGTTGGACTAGCAGCATCTAGTCACTGGATGGACCCCATGATCTGATCCAACAGAGCCTGAAGTCTTCCCTTCTCTGTGCGCATGACAAAAGGCTACGATTCTGACAAAGCAGAAAGCATCTCAAAATGATTCAAATGCATGACCTGAACTGACTTATTGTATATGCTTCAGGAAATGCACATATTTAAATCTCTGACCTTTGCCAAATTTATCAAATTTTCAATGTTTGCAAAATTTGCATAACTCATCATTTCCCTCCTTTAGAGTTGAGTGTCCTGACATTCAAAAGTTAAAAACGAAGTCCTTCCAGAGTCTGGTTTGTTTTGTTTCTTTCTCAGTTGTTACTTCTCTTTCATCATATGGCATGTGGCTAAACCAATCAATGACTCCGAGAATTTCACACTGCCCCGCTCAGTCGTACCGTTTCAGATTTCAGCAGGGGACAAAAGATTTATCAGGGAGACCAATCCACAGTGTGGTTTAAAGTAAAACTCTAGCATGCATTCCAGATTAAAAAAATTCCTGCTCCCCCGCAAAAAAGAGGAGGACTCTCAGTTTACATTTCATACATCAGAATAACTATGCTTCATCATGTGTCAGGGAATTCAAGGCATGAATCAAAAGCCAGGCTGCTATCATGCTTAGCGTGCTATTGAGGTACATGTATGCTGTGGCCTCAGAGCCTTCTTCAGGCACAGAATGGAATGGGAGTGTGCAACATCAGCCTCTGTGATTGGGAAGCACCTCTGAACAGCTGATGATGCCAGTGAGGGCAAGTGAGGGCAATTCCCGATGACACTGAGGGCAAGTGAGAGCAATGCAAATGAGTAAGTGAACATTTTCACAAGGAATGTGGGGGGAGGGAGACCACTAAAAAGGAGAGAGATTTTTTCAGCATTGCTGAAAATGTTCATGGGGAAAACAAAAGATGTCTCTGCTCATCCCTCTTCCTCCTCACATTTTGATAACTACTGGTTTTAGCTTTTCTGTGTCAGCTCACAATTCTGTGGCAGAGAATAAGTACAGATGAAGAAAAGAGAGAGGAAGAATTGTTTGATGATTAAAGTAGCATTAATTCAGAAAAATTTGTATGTGATTCTGTTATTTACACACACACACACACACACACACACACTGCATAAGATGGAGCCATGAGTCTTAATTTGCTTCTGACAAGGAACGGCATTCGGGACTTTATGGGTATTAGTTCTGTGGTATATAATGGGAAGAAGAGGAGAACTTTAATTACAATTCAGTGAGCCAGGGTGTTGGTATGGTTTTAAAGCCACTTAATTAGCATTGAAATATATTGCCATGATTATCTTGAAATATGGCCTAATTAACCTATGGAAAGCCTGTACATGCTGCTCAGGAAAGTTGGATACATTAATAGTCTATTAATGTAACAGGCTTGACTGCCTGTCATGAAAGTGTTTGGGAACAAGCAAACCGTCTGGCTTCCCAAGTGAACAAAATATGAAGAGATCTTCCCCCTGGCAGGCACAAAGGGTTAAACCTGATGCACAGTTTAGACTGCTTCTTTGGGATGCAGCAGTAGCAGTTAACTGCATCCCATTTGCTTCAGCAGTGCCTCTGGTTTTGATCTGCCACCTGTCTTCCACTTTCACCAGAAGACACCCATTTTAAAGGTCCAGTTCCCTCCCCTCCTGCTTTGATCTCCAGTCCAGGGCCGGCACCACCACAAAGCAGGACAAACTGGTTCACCTTGGAGAAAGGATTGTGTAGTTCCGTTAAAGCAGAGGTGTGGAACCTCAGCCACAGGCCAAATATGGCCCACCTGTGGTAACAGTCTGGCCCTCCAAGGTCTCCAGGTGGCACCACCCCTTCCTTTGGCCCAACCAACTTCCCCCACCCAGCTGCCGATGCTTGGTGGTTTCCCAGCTTTTTGCACAGCATTCTGAAAGGTTGGGATGTCCCTCTCAAGGTTTAATTACTGGCAGTAAGAGCTTTAAGATGAAATATGTAGTGATTTTTTGACATTTTGACCCCACCCATTTTGGAAAATAGCAAATCGTCAGCGTAAATGGATTATCTGCACCCTTTTGACAGCTAACAGACTGATATTACAATGCTGGAAGGATAAACACTCACTTCCTATAATGCAATGGATTGAGGACCTTAGAACACTTCCAAAATTTGAACAGGTGGCCTATAGATGCCATATTCAAGTGGATACATATTTGGATAGCTGGTCTGTTTTTGTTGAAGCTGGTGTATATACTTGCTAGAAAGTTGTATTTTCATATATATGCATTTCATATGTATTCATTGCTATGGATATATACAAATTTATGTGTATATATATATATATATATATATATATATATATATATATATTAAAAGTAAAAAAGTTGTTCTTGGGCTCCAGCTCCCATCAGCCCCAGACAACATGGCCAATGGTCAAGGGTGATGGGAGTTGTAGTCTAACATCTTGAGGGCCAAAGGTTTGCTCACCCTGGCCTAAAGGACCTCTTCCATTGCTAATTAAACAGCCCATGAACTGAACCAAGCTGACTCACAGCAGTTTCAAAGAGTTTTTTCAGTTCTTTGAAAGTTAATAATTGAGGAGTCAATCCTATGGGGCTGCCCATAAGCCTCTGAATGAAGGATCACAGGCATCCTATGCAGGGTGGGAGGAGCATGGAGGTGAAGTTTGCCTCCGCGTTCCTCCCACCCTGCAAATCAGATATAACCAGACGGGGAGTGGCCCTCTCCGAAATACACCAAGCCACCTCCTGGAATGCCCATTTTCTTGTCAATAGACAAATCCTGTTGCTTGATTTCTGCATTAAAATCTAGTCTCCCCCTGGCTTATTAGTTCAAATCACCCCTTCTTCATGCCAATATCAGGTGCAGAATAAAGCATGCAAATGGAACAAATTTTACTCCAAAGAAGCCAATTTGCATAGAATTTCCAGATTTGCATAACTTATTTTTGAACACAGAGTCTTACCGTTCTTGGCTCAGTTTTTAGATTTCCTTCATACGGAACAGAAATGCCCCCGCTGGTCTCTTCTGGCATAAATAATCCACAGACGGTACTAATCCGAACCCATTCATTAAACATTCGCTCCCATCACAACAAGATGAGTGAAAAGAACTGGCAGTCCCAGCTGGAGCTACACAGCTGTATGTACAGAATAGAAATAAATAAGCAAGGATCAATTCTTCGCTTGATATAAAATATCCTTAGAGGGAGGAAATCATCCAACAGGTCTATAGCGATGGGGAGTGTCCGTCTCCGAAATATGCCAAGCCACCTCCTGGAATGCCCATCTTTCTTTCTATCTTTCTTTCTTTCTTCTTCCTTCTCCTTTTGTTTAAGTATCCAACTAGCAGGGGTGGAGGAGAAATTCGTTCACTTCATATTTGAATGCGAACTTACCTAACTTCACACTTTCGAACAAATATGTGAACAGAAACTCAGTTATCCTTAGAAATTTGCATGTCTCTGAAATTTGCAATCGATTTCTCCAATCTAGTAAGGCATGCAAACATGTTTATTTTATTTTATTTATTATATTTATATCCCGCCTTTTTTCCTGCAATGAAGGAACCCAAGGCGGCTTACATAATCCTCCTCCTCTCCACTTTATCCTCACAACAACCCTGTGAGGTAGGTTAGGCTGAGAGTCAGTGACTGGCCCAAAGTCACCCAGTGAATTTCATGGCCAAGCGGGGACTAGAACCCGGATCTCCCGAGTCCTAGTCCAACACTCTCACCACTATGCCACACTGGCTCTCGTGTATATTAATGAAAATAACATTAAAATGCATTATATTAGGAACATTACTTTAGGGCGCAATCCAACAGGGATGCTTGTAAGTCGCTGAGCTAGGATTACGGACATCCTATGCAGGACGGGAGGAGCGCGGAGGCAAAGGTTGCTTCCATACTTCTCCCACTTCGCAATTCAGCCAGAGGGCCAATTTCAGCATCTAGCTCTGGTGCTTCAGAAAGGGAGGAGAATACATCGTATCCTGGCAGCGCCTGTCTCCTCCCCGCCCTGCCCCCTGGAATGCCCTCTTTCCCCTTCTCTGAGGTCACTCTTATAACATCAGAGACACAGCCATTATGGTTCTTTCCACACCAGCTGCAAAGAGGGAGAGAGCAATCTGAGTGCGGAATCCCAGCTCCGAGGTCGAAGGTCTTTTCCAACCTTGGACCTGGGACTCCAAAAAAATCCTATGGCCTTCTAGATGCTGTCCAGGGGCTATAGGATTACTCTGTTAAAAAGTCACAAAGAAGGCGTCCTGGTCGATTGCATTTGTGAGCCTAGAATCTTGATTATTTTATTTATTTATTTATTTATATTTATTAATCGCCCATCTGGCCAGCAACTGGCCACCCTTAAGCTTGTCCCATTGGAAGAACCTTACCTTAGGGTAACGTATGGGAGAGACTAGATAGGGTTTATTGTTTTTGCCTGCAGCAGGGTTTCAAAGGATTTCTTCATTGTTCAATATTCTGATTTTCTATCTTCTTTTGTCTTTGCACACTATTTTACCTTTTTGTCCCCCTTCCTTATCTACTATATAAATGTGAAAGTGTGTCTGTGTGTCTGCGTGTCCGTGTGTCTGTGTGTACGGTTTGCGTGCATCGCATAGGCTCCTACACAGTTGGACGGATCTGCCCCAAACTTGGCACGCATACTCTCCATCACCCAAGGACAAAGGCTTTCGGGTTCAAATCTCCAAAAAGCCCCAACCTCACTGCGCCTGTACAGCCCAAAATAGATAAGAGCCAATGGCATCACTTGGAATGTTCGCAGGAGCCATTCAGGAGCAGTTATGCAAATCACTAACGGCATATAGAATGGTCATATGAACTGCCGCCACAGGGGCCCAATCAGGAGCGGATATGCAAATCTCTCCTACATCAAAACAGAATGTTCATATGAACTGCAGCCGGGGCCTACGCGGGGTGGGGGGTGGGATTTCATTGTTGGGTAGTCTCGGTGGGGCCGCAATCTGGGATTACATTGTTGGTTAGTCCCGAGGGGGAGGGGGGCTGGGATTTCATTGAGCAGTCCCGGGGGAAAGGGAACAGGGATTTCATTGTGTAGTCCCGGAGGGGGGAGCAGGGATAACATTGTGTAGTCCCAGGGGAGCTGGGATTTCATTGTGTAATCCTGGGGGAGTTGGATTCCATTATGTAGTCCCGGGGGACCTTTCCTATGTAGCGATTCAAAACAGCGGTCAGCTACCTTAAGGAATTTCGAACAAATAGTGCCTATAGGAAAATGACAACCTGTGCAACGCCGGGTAAAAAAAGCTAGTTGTAAATAAAGTTCACTGTTTCCAGTCTGAGTGTGTTCTGTTCTGGATCTGGCCTCAGTACTAAATTCAGCGCCTTCTTCTTTGGTTGGGCTACTGTTTAGGGCAGGGGTCCTCAAACTACGGCCTGCGGGACACATCTGGCCCGCTGTGTCTTTTCATCCGGCCCGCCGCCCTGCGTCTCCTGCGGGGGGGAAGAGGAGTGGCGGCTGAGCCGGTAGCGGGGCACGGGCTGCCCGCCTGCCCTCCCACCTCCCTGCATCTCCTGCGGGGTAAGGGGCAGCTGAGCCGGCGGCGGCGGCAGCTCCTCGTTCCTCCTCATCCCTCCTCCTCCTCCTCCTCCCTCCTCCCAGCTTCGCGTGGGGCTCTGCACGAGCTGGGAAAGGCGGGTGGGAAAAAGAGGAGCAGTAGCAACACAACAGCAGGCAGCCGGCTCGCAGCTGGGCTTGAGCTCGGCTCGCCTTAGTTCAACCAACCAAGCTGCCTCGCGACCTAGAAACAGGCGTGGAACCCTCCCTCCCGGGGGCGCGGAAGAGAGCCAAGCCGGATTGCGGGGAGCACACACAGAGAAGCTTCCCCGTTGAAATCACTGCGGGCGAAAGAGAGCATACCTCCCTTCTACCGCCGCAATGGAATGTGAGGGAGCAAGCCTCCAGCAGTAAGCCTCATTGAAATTAGTGGGACTTACTTCTGAGTAGACTTGACTAAGATTATGCTGTTGAATGCCTTTATTGGCCCTCAAATCCCTGCGTGACCCTTGCATACTTTCCCGTTCCTATCATTATTCAAAGAGAGACAGTTTCCCATTATCTTTCGGTTGTATTATGACCTTTAAAAATCTCTGTTGTGTCTGGACTGATCGGAAAAGGAGAAGGAAAGTGACAGGGCAGGGGAACCACACAAGCACATGAGAATCTGAGTATCTACCAATGACCTGGAATCAAGGGTTGTTGTTTTTTATATATTCAGAAGGTAGTGGCTATCATATTAAAACAATAATATATTGGCTTTCTTATTATAAAAAGAGAGAAAAAAAGTACTTGTCAGGATTATTGCCAAAATTTTAAAATAGCACCAAACTTTAAGGGTGTGGCTTATAATCAGGAGCGGCCTATACTCAGAACAATACGGTACTTCCAAGCAAACATATTTAGGACTGCTGGGCCTGGCTGAAACACAAACCACTTACAATAATTCCCATTGAAATCAGTAAGGCTTACTTCTGAGTAAAAATCCTTAGGATCAGGCTACCAAACATCTAGAAGACAATCTGGTGCCATTGAGGTGACTGAAATGACAATCATTTGAGTTGTACTCACTATTTATTTATTTGTTTGTTATTTTTATATCCTGCCTTTTTTCCTGCAAGGAACCCTAGGTGGCTTACATAATCTTCCTCCTCTCCATTTTATCCTCACAATAACCCTGTGAGGTAGGTTAAACTGAGAGTCAGTGACTGGCTCAAACTCACCCAGTGAGCTTCATGGCTGAGTAGGAACTAGAACCCGGATCTCCCAAGTCCCAGTCAAACACTCTAACTAACCACTATGCCACACTGGCTCTCACTATGTTCTCTGGGTACCAAGTCTTCCCAATGAAATACTAATAAGCTTATGTTGATTAAAATTGTTCTTCATTTTAAATATTGTATTGTTTTTTCCTGTTTTTTTGCACTACAAATAAGATATGTGCAGTGTGCAAATCAAGCCTTTCTATACCTTTTTAAAATTTAATGTATTTCAATTTTAGACAGCAAATTAATTTATTATTAATTTATTATTAATTTATAATAACTTTCCATTTAATCAAGTTTTAAAAAAGTTTTTAATCAAGTTTTTTTTTAATTTGATCCATTCATTATATTTTTTTCAAACTATAGTCTGGGCCCCCCAACAGTCTGAGAGACAATGAACTGCCCCCCTGTTTAAAAAGTTTGAGGACACCTGGTTTAGGGTTTTAGGCTGGAGGGCTAGAAATAGAGGGTGATCAGGTGAACCCTTATTTCTGAGCACCCAGGATATCCAGAAAGAAAGGTCCAAGTATCCCCTGGCTTGGACTGGGTGGATGAGAATGAGTGACCTCCACCATGCTCCCTCTCTGCTGAGCTTCCGCCGCTCACTAAAAACATGGCTGTTCAGGCGGGAATATGGGGTGGGCTAAGATTTTAAAAATTTATACTGTTTTAAATGTATTTTATCCTGTTTTTATCTTATGTACATCGCCCAGGGTGGCCAGTTTGCCAGCCAGATGGGCGATAAATAAATGTATAATCATCATCATCATCATCATCATCATCATCATCATCATCATCAATGGATGGTGGCAGTCTACCAGGTGGTTTGTTTGCCCACTGGCCACAGGGTAGGGAGTTGAGAGTTTGGGGGGCAATCCCCTCCCCTCAACCTACCAGAAACCTTCACATCTCTCTCTGTCTCTCTCTCTGTCTCTGTCTCTCTCTCTCTTTCTGTGTGTGTTTGTTTAAAGGAGGCTGTCTCCTGAGGACACCCCTATTTGTAAAAAGGGGTGTATGGACAGGGGAGAGGAGGGCATTTGATTTCAGAAAAAAAACTCAGGCAGAAAGATTCGGGGGGGGGGAGCAGGAGGTGAAGCACATGTGCGCAAAAAGCCAGCTACTCCAGGGGGATCAGGTGCAACAGAGATAATCAGGGCCCCTGTACCTTTATTTCAGCAAGTGTCCATGGACAGTAGGGTGGTGGGGCAGATGGCCTCCCAGAGATTCAGGGCTCCAAATGAAAGATTCAGGGCTCCAGCCCTAGTGGGCTACCCCTTACACCGCCTCTGATTGGTTGATTGTACTTATATCCCACCTTCCTTCAGTAGAACTCAAGGCAGCATACATGGAGATCCCAGGCAGTCTCCCGTCCTGTCACTGACTAGACCCATGTCATGTCCCAAGACCAGGAGCCCTCAGAGTCTGAAGCCTCCAGTGACCATGACTACAAGGAGGTGCCAGAGCAAGTACGTAGTCCTTCTGAACTGGGGCCCACTGCCTGGGATCTCATGTCCTATCCACATGACCCCCAGGAGGTGCCACTGCCCCCTGACTCAGAGGAGTGGACCTCAGGCTCCTCTCATGAACAAGAAGAAGACCCTGAGCAGCAGTACCCAACTGGTTCTTCATTCCTCCATCCTCCCCTCCCCAGGAGAAGGCAATGCCTATAGTAAAAGCCTGTTGGACCTTCAACAGCCAGATTCAGAACTTGAGTGTGTGGGGCTTCCAGAAGGACTTGCCTGACCTGAATATAAATCCCTGCCAGTTACTCCCAGTAGGTGCTGGGGCAGTTTGTCAGTACTTTAACTCCAGGATTGCTGTCCATGGTCCTGAAATTAAAGTGTGATGCATCCAGCCTCCTGTCCCACGTTGTGCCTCCTCACCTGATTCATTGCCCGGAATAGATGATGGAATCCCAGATGGAGCAGGACAGCCCAAATCTGCTTGGCTCCAGCAAAGTTGCTGCATCATGTGCCTTTAGCCCATAGCCTTGGTCATAGTTAACCCCCTTTTAAGAATGACTTCTCACTGCGGGTTCACTCCATGGAATGTAAACAAGCAAAGATAATGTCCAAACCTTGTCATGGGATGCACAGAAAGAAAAGGGGGATTGTGACATGAGACAAGCAGCTTCCAAAAGCTTGCTCTATAAACATGGCACATCAGCAAATATTCCAGCAGCGTTCTCTTCCTCCTCCTCCTCCTCTTTAGGATGATCAAAGCAAAAGAAATTGAATCTGGCAGTAATCATCCACAGGGTAGTTTGCTTAAAATCCCCCTAATTACAGGACTGAGGGAAATTACAGCACCATTGAGCCCTGAATAGAGAACAGGAGGTTCCTGAATCTGTTGATGCACTTTTGAGAATGAGAAGAGAAGGACAAGACGAAGCGCAAGCCGGTGTAGGGCTTCAATGGGGAGTGGCTCAATGGGGAGCGGGGAGAGGGGGGAAGAAAGCAATCATCTTTGACCCAATTGCTCTGTAAAAGGCTGGAGAATGGGATGAGCATCCCTGCTTGGGAAGATTGATAGGAAAATGGGCTTTGTTGAGGTGACCTGTCCACTTTCCCCTGCGATTACGGCATGATGCATTTGACATCATATCCTAAGCGATATTTTATCAGATACTTATGGCTGAGGTTCCAGCAATGCTCCCAGTCCCAAGTACCTTGGCTGTCTGGAGAGAGGGGGGAGGAGGAGGAGGAAGAAGGGGGGGCTGGATGTTTATAAATATAAATTACATGAAATATGATTTCCTTTGGCACTTCCAACTGCAATCATGCTTGATGGATTGGCCCAGGTGCTGCAGATGGCAGTAACTTTCCCCTCAGTGTTCACCAACGGACGGCAATTTGACAAACACGATATCTTTTTCTATTACATAGAGAAAATATTCTCTCTCACTCACCCTTGGTGTGTGTGGGTTGTTTTTTTTTTTTAAGAGAACAACTTGGAGAGAGCATATTGGTCTTAAGATCCCTTCTCAATCACCAAGAAAAGCAATTTTTGAGATTATCAGGGGAAAGAACATGTGTTATCTTCCCCCACAACCAACCAACCAACCACGATTTCTTGTAGAAAACATTTCTACTACAACTGCACCAAATATTCTCCAAATTAGCTTTTCAGGTAGAAACATACACACACTGCATACCCCACACAAAACCATAGATTGTGCTAATATTTACCTTTTAAGAATCCAGTTTTGCACCATTATTTCCCCCGGCTGCTGCTGTTGCACCATTCTCACCCTGGCCCACCAACCCCCGCACTGCTTCTCCTTCCTGGATTAGTCACTAGTATGGTTCCAGCCGATTCAGGGATCATGCAGTGAACCAGATGAGGTCATAATAATGCTACATAGCCAATTAGGTTTCACTAATGCGTGAAGCACGTTCTGCTGTTCATGCATAGCCACTGAACAGACCATCAGAAGAGGAATGAGAGCCTGCATCCAGTTGTCTCCCCCAACCCCCCAAATAAGCCTTTGGCCTGTCCTTGCTGACTCTACAAAACCATATGTTTATTAGGAAGTGAAACTGAAGTCAGTTGATCCTGGACTTCCATATAAACAAGCCTGGGTGCTAAATGCTATGTACTGGCCTTCTACTTGAGACAGGAGCCGCTGACTGAGGAGCAAAGATTTGAGCCCTGTGTTACCAACTAATGTGTAGGTTTATGTGTCTGTTTTTCAGTTTCTAACAGAGTGAGCCTATGGCCCCTAAACAATGCCTCTAGACAGCCATAAGATCATTTGGAGACTGGGTCCACCAGGATATGATGTATCCTAGCGGCACTCCAGCCTCCTCCCCTCCCTGTCCAACGTAGTGCAGCTAGACAGCCAAAATTGGCCATCTAGATGGATTTGCAGGGCGGGAACAGTGCGGAGGCGAAGATCAACTCCACACTCCTCCCACCCTGCATAAAATGCCCATAATCCTCTGAGTTCGGGGGAGTTACAGGCAGCCCCATTGTATTGCGCCTGAACCCACACATATTAGCTTCTTCTCCCTGGTCTGGTATAGCACAAGAGACTGAAGTGCAAGCATTATTGAATTTGGTCACACTCAATTTCCCAGAAGAAGGTGGTCCAAAATGTGTTAGAACCATTGATTGTTGTTATACAAACAAAGCAGCCCTTTTGCTTACCCCGTTGTGTTTTGCTTTTGAACATCTAGCTTCTAACCCTGCCCGTTGCTCAAATTAGGTCCTCAGTGCAGCTCATGACAAAAAGCTGCTCGCTCCCCCTTCTCCATAAATGGAGAACCAGGGCTGGAAGTGCTCCTCACCAGCCTGAATTAGAATCCTCTCCTCCTCTCCTGCTCCAGGGATTTGGCCAGGGGCAGCAGCAGGGATGTACAGACAATGTAAAATCCATTCACTCTATGTCTCGCAGATTGTCAGGCACCTTCCATTCCATTGTCCACTCATTGACAAAATCGGACTTCGCGAAAATGCATTCATCAGCATTTGCACAAATTCGGAGTTGCACAAATTCACACTCCCAAAAATGTGCAAACCCACCCACAGATCCCCCCCCCAAAAATGTGTATTTTCATGCTTTAGCCTATGGGGAAATGTGCATTTTTGGTCAGTATTTTTTTTTAACCTATTTTTCTACAACTAAATTTGCGTAAAACTTTGGAAAGTTAAAAAAAAAAACTGTTCCGCAAGTCTGTGGGATCTATGCAACTCGGGAAAAGCTGGGTCTGCTGTGGAATCCCCAGGTCGGATTCTTAGAAATCCAAACTCATTTGAGTCCACTGTGGATTTATCCAACAACCCTAGCTCAGTACCAAATGCAAGGTCAGTAGGCAGGCTGAGGTCCCAAGACAAGGAGGTCCAGAGAAGAGCTAGGTGACCGGGGAAATACGAGTCTGGGAGGTGGTACACAGACATTGTGCCAGCCCTCTGTGCCTAGCACTGAATGCTTTTAAGCCTGAGCCTTCAGCCACAGGCCATCAGTGCTACCCAAGGAATGGTCTACACATGAGCAGAGCCTTGCTCACAAGTATACATTTACTCATGAGGCGCCTGCACTCCCCGGGGCTAGGTGGTCACTCGACATCAGCCTCCAAGTCCAAGAGGGGGCTAAGTGTGATTTGAGGGGAGGTATGGTGCTCCATGATGGCCATATCTTCCTAGATTCCTCCGGGGTTGGACTCGAGGCCTGTAGGGCACTAGATTCCTGCTTGACAGGGGTGATCGAGGCTGTAGCTCCACTACTGTTCATGATTCTATTCTTATCCCTGACACATTAGCTCTAGTGATGTTCCAGGATCATCCAGTCTCCTCCAAGAGCAGTTCTCCAGAGGGGACACGGCACCTCCATCGATGCTACTCTGCTCCAGAACTAGACAGGCTCTATTTATGTATAATTATTATAGTAGCATTTATTAATTCGCCCGCTGGCTAGCAAACAGTCCACCTGGGCTATGTACTAGAAGATAAAACAGGATAAAAATACATTTAAAATACAGTATAACATTTGTAAAATCTTAAGCCCACCCCATATTCCCGCCTGAACAGCCAAGGTTTTTAGTGAGTGGCGGAAGCTCAGCAGAGAGGGATGCGATGGCGGAGGTCACTCGTGAGAAGTTCAACAGTACGGGGCCGCCACAGAAAAGTGCCCTCTTCACTTGTCCACACCGTCTAGCTGTTTCGGGCTGAAGGGACAAGGAGAAGGCCGTCCATGGCAGATCTTGTTGAGCGGCCCACTTGGTGTTGCTGGAGACGTTCCTTGAGATAGACTGAACCAGAGCCATATAGGGTTTTAAAGGTCAAAACCAACACCTTGAATTCGGCTCGGCAAGCAACTAGTAGCCAGTGCAACTCCTTCAGCACTGGCGTGATGTGGTCCCGCCAGCGGCTGCTTTTAACCAGGCGAGCCGCCGCGTTCTGTACCAGCTGTAGCTTCCGAACGGTCTTCAAGGGTAACCCCACATAGAGCGCATTACAGTAGTCTAGGCGAGAGGAGACCAAGGCATGAACCACTGATGGGAGCAGATGATTAGGAAGGTAGGGGCGCAGCTGCCGTATCAGATGGAGTTGATACAGTGCCGCCTGGCTCACAGCGGACACTTGAGCCTCCATGGACAGCTGGGACTCAAGGATGACCCCCAAGCTGCGGACCTGGTCCTTCAGGGGCAGATGTACCCCATTCAGCACCAGGTCAACATCCCCTAACCTCCCCTTGTCCCCCACCAGAAGTACCTCGGTCTTGTCGGGGTTCAGCTTCAGCATGTTCCTTCCCATCCAGCCAGCCACTGCCTCCAGGCACTTGGACAGGGTCTCAACGGCCAACCTCGGTGAGGACTTGAAACAGAGGTAGAGCTGCGTGTCATCCACATACTGATGACACCGCACCCCAAACCTCCTGATGATAGCTCCCAGCGGCTTGAGGTAGATATTGAATAACATCGGGGAGAGGATGGAACCCTGCGGCACTCCACAAGTGAGCGGCCGAGGGTCTGAAGCCTCCTCCCCGAGAACTACTCTCTGGTACCTTCCAGAGAGGAAGGACCAGAACCACTGCAATACAGTGCCTCCCAAGCCCAACCCCTCCAGGCAGTCCAGGAGGATACCGTGGTCAACGGTATCAAAAGCCGCTGAGAGATCGAGGAGGACTAGAAAGGAGCATTCGCCCCTATCCAAAGCCCTCCTCATATCATCCACCAAGGCGACCAAGGCCGTTTCCGTCCCATGTCCAGGCCTGAAGCCCGACTGGCATGGATCTAAATAATCGGCTTCATCCAAGTGTGCCTTCAACTGAGCACCCACCACCTGCTCGATCACCTTGCCCAGAAATGGTAAATTGGAGACTGGGCGAAAGTTGTTTAAATCCTGGGGATCCAAGGAGGGCTTCTTTAGAAGCGGTCTTATTACTGCCTCCTTGAGGGCTGATGGCATCACTCCCTCCTCGAGGGAGGCATTCACCACCACCACCTTGATCCCCTCACCCAGTCTCTCCCTACAGCTCATTATGAGCCAGGACGGGCAAGGATCAAGCAAGCAGGTGGTCGGCCTCACAGATGAAAGCACCTTGTCCACTTCATCAGAAGGAAGAAGCCGGAACCGATCCCACAAAACCGGTCTGCCATTGGCCTCCTCCCGCTCACTCCCTGTATCCACGACGCACGATATCCCACTCCTAATCCGATCGATTTTATCTGCGAAGTGCTTCACTAAAGCCTCACACAGGAGGCTTTAGACTGTTCCATTGGGTCCGGAGCGACTGGACTGACCAGACTCTGGACCACTTGGAACAGCCTCCTGGGGCAGCACTCCGCAGACGCAATGTAGCTCTATCCATTCTGGGCACTTTGGACTGGATTCTTCGGTGGAGAATCAGGGTCCTTTCATTATTCAATGGGCCAGCCCGCCCCATCCCTCCAACACGCAGGTTTTTCATAACATCTTGGGAAAGGAAATCCCACATCTGTTTTTGTTAGAAGCCTTTTGACAGACTCACCATTTGACAGATATTGCAGGGAGACTGAGAAAAACAGGGAAAGAGGGAAAGATCTGGTGCAATCTAAACACATCTTCTTTGCAACAGCTCGCAGAAGCCCCCAAGCCTGAGGCAACAGAGAAGGGGAGAGCAGAGACAGTTGTTTCATTAAGGTATGATTGATACACAGAGATGCCTCCAACCTTTCAGCTTTCCCTTCTCCCACCCGGGAGGAAACCTGGGCCATGGACAGATTGCATCGCATTTAGGGATCTTTCTAACCACCTGTTTGGCTAGTTAACTGAGCAGTGGCATTGTGGAAAGTAATTCATCAAAATACTACCCGCACCTTCTGGCAATGGCACTTCTTGCAGAGGTTGTTATCTGGTTTCCATTACCCGTACATCAGTCTGCAAAATCTTGCTTTTTGGAACAGACTTATCCAGAGACATTGGGCTACATCAGCAAAGTACAGCATGCTCTACAGAGTGATAGATGCAAAAAAGGTCAACTCCCTGAGAATAGGAGCTGCTGTTCTACTTTTTTCTTTTTCTTCTTTTTCTTCTTCTTTTTTCTTTTTTGACAGTGAAAGGAAGGGGAGAAGAAGAAAATCAGAGAAGAGGGATAGGAGCGGATAATTGTAACAAGGAGTGAATGCAAGGGAATGCAAACATGTGAAGAGGGTTCAGAAGATGGCTCAGAAGCTGCATTTGTGCAAAATGCAGCGGCCAGATTGATAACAGGGACAAGAAGGTCTGAACATATAACACTGACTCTGGCCCACTTGCACGGGCTGCCTGTGTGTTTCTGAGCCCAATTCAAGGTGCTGGTTTTTTTACCTATAAAACTTTACATTGCTCTGGACCACAATACCAGATGCAGCACCCCTCCCAGTCCCAGCAAGAGTGTCCCTGCGCACTACAATCATCATCATCTAAGGCCCTCCTCTGGGTGCCTCCTCTGAGGGAGGCTTGGAAGGTGGCAACGAGGGAGAGGACCTTCTCAATGGTGCCCCCCCCCCAATTATGGAATGATCTCCCCGGTGAGGCCTGCCTGGAACCAACATTGTTATCTTTTTGGTGCCAGGTTAAGACCTTTTTCTTCTCTCAGGCATTTGGGCAGCATACAGGGAGGTTTTAATCAGGTCTTGAATTTTTCTTGTTGTTGATTGTTTAAAATTGTTTTTAGATATCTCTGTGTGTATCTCTGTGTTGTATGTTTATATGTTCGTATGTCTATGGTTTTCATAAGGTATTTTTAAGGTTTTTTAATCTTTGTAAACTGCCCAGAGAGCTTTAGTTACTGGGCAGTATAGAAAAGAGTGGATAGCAGCAACTGAAGCAGACTGCTGAAATCGCTTTCAAGCTTGGGTAGAGAGGCTCACGTGGCCCAAGGCCTCTGGAAGACCGAGTGGTGATGCCACCACTGGTTGAGATGGCATTTACAAGGGATTAGGCAAATTCGTAGAGGAGAAGGGCTTTATCGATAGCTACTAGCCATGATGGCAATGTGAAACCTCCATGTTCAGAGACAGTGTAGCAGTGAATAGCAGTTACTGGAGTGGAACAGTGGATGGGATGGCTCCCTTCACACCCTGCTCATGGGCTAAACCTGGACATCTTGCTGGCCACTGTGAGAAACAGGGTGGAGGTTTGGTCTGATCCAGCAGGGCTCCTCTTATATTCTAAACAGCCTTCCCCAACCCAGATGATTTTGACCACAACTACCAGCATTCATGACCAGGTGCTGTTGGGCTACAACTCCCATCAGCCCTAGCCAGCATAGCCAATGGTGATGGGAGTTGCAGACCAACAACATCTGAAGGACTAGTCTCCCATCCGTGCCTGAGCCAATCCAGGGGCCCCATCCTATTCATTCCCCATCCCTGTTCTAAATGTTCCACGTGCCAGATGCCTGCAGATGACCATCAGCCTAGTGCAGCATAATGAAGCCACCTCTTGTCTCCCCAAGGCCTCCAGAAGAATGGATTTTGAAAGAGACTTAAAGGAAGAGAACGTGCATCAGATAGGTGTCCTCTCAGGGTCTTCCAGGTATATGGGGCCTCTTGCCTTCTTCAGGCATACAGGAGAGGCAGTCACGACGACCTCCCACTAGCCAGGTATGGTGGCCCATCAGAGGCTCGATGAAGTTCCTGGCATTGCCAGCTGCCTGGGCCTGCATCAACAGGGAAGCTGCCACGTTCCTGGTGGACCACAATACATGGCAGGTCAGTAGACTTAGGCTTTGTAGATCCCCATTTGCGCCAGTCTGCCAAGAACAACTGCCCCCCCTCCTTTGGATTTTCAAGCATTTCCACAGCTGAAGGCTAGCGCCAAGGCAAATCCTCATGAGGGAATAATAATCCGACTCTTTGTTTAGAAATCAAGTGTAAGGGCAAATATTAGATTGCTAACGGGGATGATTTGAGCACAGGGCATTCTAATATTGACTTGGCTTCCAGGGCTCTGGTGTCTGTTTCCACCCGTCATTCATTCATTCATCCACCCACCCCCGTCAGATCTCTGATGTTGACAGTGCTTGGCTGCTCATCCTTTTTCTTGTCTGCCTAAGCTGGTTCCCCCCCCCCCCTCTAATGTTTTGCTTCTCTTTCTATTATTTTCCTTTCTCAATGCAAGGAAGTTGAAACATTGGCTTGTTGCTTGGAAAAATCCACTGGTACTGCTACATTTGTCCTCTAATTTCCTGAAAGTTTTCTTCACCAATGAAAGAGGCGTTGCTTTTCTCCCTTATTCCCAGGGCACTTATGATTTTCTTTTGGTTGTGTTTTTGAGCTTACCTCCTCATTGAGAGGTACCTGGGAATGTTGTGTGTTTCTTTTTATTTCTGTTGCACATCTCTCCATCACTCTGCAGCCTCCCCAGATGACCACACCCCAATCTGAGAAAGCCCCAAGGGAGGAGGTTTTTTTCATGACATCATCCCCTAGGCTTTAACTGAAGTGTGGGAAGCCAGGGAGGCTGAGTGTCCCACCCATGAGGATTTCATCAAAATTTTCTTCACCTTTGACAAAAAAAAAGGTGGAAAGCAATTTCTTTTCTATCAAATTGAATTAGAATGGTAAAAATGCAGGAAAAAACTTGCAGCACAGCACTAGATTCTAGTGAACAGGCAATCCTGTAAATCATTAGAGACAGCGTGCTTTAATAATAATAATAATAATAATAATAATAATAATGAACAACTGTCAAATGAGAACAGTACATGGATACAGTATTTTCCTGGGACTGAACCATTTCAAATTGGAGGTGGAAGGATCACATGAGTGAATGCCCCATTAGAGATAACCCAAAATTTCCCCCCATGATTTTGCCACTCCATTTGCAGTGGAGCTCCTCCTGGTGGATGACATTTCCCCCTCCCCATGATTTCCCCAACTACCCACCCTCAATGGGTTCGGACATCCTGGCAAGTCACATCCGGTGAGGGAAGATGGATAGATGACAGACAGACAGACCGGGGGGGGGGGAGAGAAACAGAGAGAGGAAGCTAGCCAGGTGTTCCAGCTTTCTACCAGCAAGGACAGGATTTATTTTATTTTTCTCATGTGATGGGGCTGGGATTTGATGAAGGCTGCAGGATATGACATTCTCAACTTGGAGCTGACTTTTTTGTGATTTTATTTATCTACTACATTTATCTATTGCCATTCAACCAGTGCACTCAAGGGAGTTTACCATTTAAAGGTTATACTCTAATGGACAAATGCAAAACGAAAGTGGCAGAGGGGTGGGGTGGGAAGCGGAGTGAGGAAAGAAGAGAAGAAGCAAATCTAGATCTCAGTTCTTAAATTCAGGAAGGGGGTGTAGCTCAGTGGTAGAGCACAAGCATTGCATGCAGAAGCTCTCAGGTTCAATTTCCTTTTTTTCTTTATTCCATTTCTGTACTGCCTAATAGCCAAAGCTATTATTTATTTTTAATTTAAAAATTTTGATGCTACCATTTTTCTTTTCTTTCCTTTTTTTCTTTTTAAAAACCAAAGCAGTTTACAAAATCATGATAAAAAAACTATAAAACCCATCATTAAAACAATAAAACAATACTAAAAAAATAAATCTTAATTGAAATGACATGGGGTAGCTGTGGACATACCTAGTGGACAGGTAAATGCCTGGGCAAACAAGTGTGTCTTCAGTTGTCAGTGGAAACACTCCATGCTAGGAGCCCGCCTGATCTCAGTGGGGAGATCATTCCACATGGTGGGTGCCACAACTGAGAAGGCCCTCCTCCTCACCATGGTCAATTGAGCTTCAGTAGGCCATGGTATGGTCAGCAAGCCCTCCCGCACAGAATGTAGAGACCAAGGTGGCTTATATGGAAGAATGTGGTCTCACATTCCCCATCAGAAGCAGTATTAGGGGGTGGCCCACTAGGACTGGAGCCCAAAATCTTTCATTTGGAGCCCCGAATCTTTGGGAGGCCATCTGCCCCACCACCCTTGCTGTCCATAGGCACTTGCTGAAATAAAGGTACAGGAGCTGATTATCTCTGTTGCATCTGATCCCCCTGGATTAGCTGGCTTTTGGCCCACATGTGCTTCATCTCCTGTTTTATTTATTTATTTATTTAGTTATTATATTTATACCCCGCCTTTTTTCCTGCAAGGAACCCAAGGCGGCTTACATAATCCTCATCCTCCTCTCCATTTTATCCTCACAACAACCCTGTGAGGTAGGTTAGGTTGAAAGACCATGACTGGCCCAAAGTCACCCAGGGAGCTTCGTGGCCAAGTGGGGACTAGAACCCGGATCTCCCGAGTCCTGAGGTGTTTTTTTTTTCTGAAATCAAATGCCCTCCTCTCCCCTGTCCATGCATCCCTTTTTACAAATAGGGGTGTCCTTAGGAGACAGAGTCCTTTATAGACACACACACAGAGAGAGAGAGAGAGAGAGAGAGAGACTTTAGAGCAGGGCTCTCCAACCTTGGGTCCCCTGATGTTGCTGGCCTACAGCTCCCAGAATCCCTTGCCATTAGCCATGCTGGCTGGGTATGCTGGGAGCTGTAGGCCAGCAACATCTGGGGACCCAAGGTTGGAGAGCCCTGCTTTAGATCATATGTAAATTAACATTGTGCAAATTTGTGGGCCTGAGCCCCGGATCTTTTCAGTGCCTAGCACCGCCCTTGTTCCCCATCATCTCCAGCTAGGGCTGAGAAAGAAGCTGAGCTGAAAACTTGGAGAGCCATTGCTAGTAACTGGAGTCAAAACTAAAAACCAGATGGACTAACAGTCTGACTCAGCATAAGGCCACTTTCTAAATGTTGTATTACAGGTTGGGTGACACATGCTGCCTGCATGCAGCCCCCCTACCAAGCCTTAAGCATGGCCCTCGCTGCCTCTCACCATCACCAGATTTCTTGCTGTGGTAGCAGCAGCAAAACAAGTGGCAGTTTGCCAGATTTCAGAGGCAAACCATGATGGTAGCCTTAAAAGGCCACATTTAGCTGTAAAGCCTTGGTTTAAAGTCAAATTTGGACTTTGTAGGCCACCGTCACCATTTGCCACTGAAATTCAGCAATAACCATCCAATAGTTTTTGATGATGCCAAAATTTGGCAGCATGTCATGGCGGCAGCAGTGTGCCACCCCCGGGGGGTGCTAGACAGTTGAAATTGCAATTGGCCCCAGGAGCTCACGAGGGTGCCCACCCCGATATAATAGAATGACCAGGCAGAATGACCATTTCAGGAGACACTTCTGGTGGAGAAGGATCCACATGCCTTGACAGCTGGTAACCCAATGGTGCTTCTGCCCAGTCTTCTTCCAGCTAATTTATGATGTAAAGGCCTGGCAAAACCTGATATCGCTGGCCATTCAGAGTGGGTGCCATTGATTAATGGGAACTATTTGAGTTGATTAAGTGGGCATCTGACTGCATGAATGAGCTTTGACAAAGCCTATTTTGTGTGCACCAGAAATGTTGAGGATGGTCCCGAGTGGGAATCTCAGGAACAGGACTGGAGAAAGGGAAATACATGTCAGTAGTTAGAAAGGAGCTTGATTACCTGCCATGCTGATTTCACAATAGATTATTCTCCCTTGTTTGTGTTTGTGCTGCTGATAGGGATGTTCGAGAAATCTGAAATTGATTCAAATGAGTCTGGATTTCTCAGAGTCCACCCCATAGATTCCGTAGCAAACTGGCTTTCCCAGGTCATGTGGAGTCTGCAGGGCTTGTGGACTGATTTTTATTTATTTATTTTTTTGCATATTTTTGTGCAAATTTAGATACAGAAAAATACTCAAAATAAGCAAATAAAAATGTGCAAATCCCCCCCTTGGGTAAAGCATAAAAATGCGCATTATGGGGGGATTTCTGAATTTTTGGCCAATTTATGCATTTTCAGGAGCACGAATTTGCACAAATATGCACCAGTGAATTTGTGCAAATTCCGAGTCCACAAATCAGTGGGTGGTGGAGTGAAAATCACCCAAAAATGCACAAATCGTCAGCAGAGTGGCTTTCTCTGCATTCACACATCCTTAGTGGTGCACCAGGGTATGGGTTATATTGATTAAGCTGAAGGGGAGGTGCCCTGCTTATATGCTTTCTGGCAAGACCTGGCTGTCCCCCATTGGAAGTAGAATGCTGGGCTAGATAGACCTTTGGTCTGATGATCCAGCGCCATTTTGCATCTGTGCATTGTTGTAATCAGAGAATTGAGTATTCCATGTGAGAATCCACCATCCTAACGAACTCAGCTGGCTTTCTTCTTTCCTTTTTTTAAAAGAAGTTTCTTAGTCCTTAAAGTGTGTAAAGGGAAGCAGAAATCTCAGAAGAAGCGGAGGGTCTGACTGAGCAGTAGATTTTCCAGTGATTGGTGTGTGGTTTTTAAGTTGTCTGCATAGCTCCTCACCCTGACTTCATGACTAACAATAGCAGAATACATTTAACAATATAAGCAAATGTACGCAAATTGGTTTGATTTGCATAATATATACAGGGCACATTCAGCTTTTCTAGCCACAGCATTATAATTTCTCCCCCCCCCCTCCTTTAGCACGCCATATATAACACCCTTGCAAATAAATCCATCAAAGCAACAGGGCCCAGAAAGAGTCCAGCCCCAAGCGGTCAGGTTTCATGGTCTGTAGGGGGAGCTGGCTGTTAGCCCAGGATGCCAGAGGTGAGTAGCATAGTCCATATAGGTTCCTGTTTCAGAAGCAGCAGCCTAAGGAGCCAGAGGCAGGTAACCAGTGCTGGCTCTAGGTTTCAGAGAGCCCTTGGGCAAGACACCCTCAGTGGGGGCCCCCTCTTGCTCTTCCTCATCATCGGTATTGCTTGCTTGCTTGACAGGCAGAGAGCCAGTGAGCAAACAGGCAGTGGCATCTCCTGCTTCTCCTCCTCATCACCACTGGGCCAGAGTAAACAAGCAGGGTGCAACGGTCAAGAGGAGGAGCAACTCCAGGGGGCTCTTCTCAGTGGGCTCCTGTTGGGGTGTGGGCCCTCGGCAGGTGCCCAATCATGTCTGCCCTTGACACCAGTGGGCAGGTGGGAAGACAGTCTGGTTCCCAAATGCAGAAGTGCAGGCAAAGGGAGCTGGAGATCAGCCAGGCCAAGATTTTCTCTGGTGACACAAGGTACGCAGGCTAAGGAGCAAGCGCTGAGACTAGGGTTTTATAGGCCCTAGGGGACAAAGATTGGCTCTTGCAGTCAGCTGACTGAGTACTCGCAGATGACAGGGCTGGTACTGCAGACTAGGGGGCACCCTTGCAGCACAGAGTTCAGTGTGGAGGCAGAGCGCTGAGTGGGTAAGGCATTCGAGGCACACCCATGGAGCCTGCCTTACTTCGTTCGTTGTTGTAATGATGCATTGATACGTACCTCTGTTATTTCATGGTTGTACTCGTGTTGTGAGTTGCTTTAGGCACAGCTATGCGGTTGACAGTGTCAAAGTCCCTGAGAGTCCCAGGAGAATCAACAGGGTCACGCTTTGCCCATCTCTTCCTGGCAAAGGTCATCCCACATGACCAAGGCAGTTTCAGTGTCAAAAACAGGCCTAAACCGCAGCTGAAATGAATCTAGAAAATCAGCTTCATTCAAGACCAGGTGTCACAAACATATTATGCCACTGCTTTATCTTACGTTGTAAGCTGTATTTTCATATGTATGCATTTCATATGTATTCATTGCCATGGATACAATATGTACAAATTTATGTATGTAAATTTAAAAAACTCCCCCACCCCAAAAAGGAAAAAAATGTCAGTAATTTATCATCAGTAATTTATCATCCAATATGAGGATTGACACTCAGCTCTACCTCTCTTTTTCATCAAACTCAGGTGAGGCAGTGGCTGTTTTGAATCAGTGTCTGGGCCTGGTAATGGACTGGATGAGGGCCAATAAACTGAAACTCAATCCAGACAAGACGGAAGTGCTGTTTGTGGGCGGATCATCTGTCCGGAGGGAGGATACTCAACCTGCCCTAGACGGGGTTGCACTCCCCCTAAAGGACAGGGTTCATAGTTTGGGGGTGCTCCTAGACTTCAAACTGTCACTGGAGTCACAAGTGGACTTGGTGACAAGGAGCGCCTTTTATCAGCTTAGGCTGATTTACCAACTATGGCCCTATCTGGACAGGCAGAGCCTAGCAACGGTGATTCATGCTCTGTAACCTCTTGTTTGGACTATTGTAACGTGCTCTACGTGGGGCTGCTTTGAAAACGGTCCAGAGACTTCAATTGGTTCAAAATAGAGCAGCGAGGCTGCTAACAGGGGACTGGCCGACAAGAACATTACACCAGTCCTCTATGAACTACATTGGTTACCAGCTGAAGTCCGGGCCCGATTTAAAGTGCAAACATTGACATTTAAAGCCCTAAACGGTTTGGGGCCAGGTTATCTGAAGGAACGCCTCGTACCATACGTGCCTACCCGAACCCTGAAATCTTCTTCGGCGGTCCTTCTCAGAGAGCCCCCTCCAAAAGAGGCTAGGAGGGTGGCTACTAGGGGAAGGGCCTTCTCAGTTGTGGCACCCCATCTCTGGAATCAACTCCCCAAGGAGGTGCACCTGGCACCTACTCTTTATTCCTTCAGGTGCCAGGTGAAGACCTTTTTATTTACCCAATATTTTAATGGTTAGATTTTTATTCCCATTTTTATTATCACTGCTGTACCTCCGGTCTGATTCATCTGGCTGCTTTGTTTTATTGTTTTGTATTCTATTCTATTTGTATTTCTATTTTAATGATATTTTTGGTTTTAAGATTGTTTTTATCCTGCTTTTCTTGTAAACTGCCCAGGGAGCCTTTGGGCTGATGGGCGGTAAATAAATATATTAAATAAATAAATCTTCACTGGCTCCAGATCTGTTTTTGAACCCAATCTAAAGTGCTGGTTTTGACCTTTAAAGCTCTTCATAACTTGGGATGCAAAGTAATGCCTATTCCCACATGTACCTATCCATGCTTCAAGGTCATCATCTGAGGCCCTTCTCCAAGTATCTTCACCAAATGAGGTACACCGGATGGTCATGCATGAAAGGCCCTTTTCAGTGGGTGGAAATGCCCTCCCCAGAGAGGTCTGCCCCCCCCCCGCCGCCGCCAGGGCCTTTTAATTTATGTGGTGGTTTGGTGCTGCTTTCGCTCTGTCAGTTTTTATTTCACCGCTTTGTCTTTTGACAAAGAGTTGCAGAGTTGCTCTTCTCTGCTCTCTGTTTTTAAAGTGGCCTCCTTTTTATTCTATATTTGTGTTTTATTTGCTGTATGTTACTGCATTTTTATGGCAATTGTATTTATTTCGACTTGGTTTTGCTTTCATCCTGCAAGCTGCACAGGGCAGCCTTTAACTATTATGTATGTAGGTATTTATGTGTAAACAGATTTATAAATATATCAAACACAATATCAATTGATATTATTTATCAGTTGCTAAACCACATAAGAAGCATTTTTATTAGCCAACTCTCCTAAACATAGAACCAATCCTCTTTCAAGTGACAAAGGTTCCAACGTGGCCTCATGAAGGTGATACTTATTGACCACAGGTGACTAAGTGAGCATCTGTCCCAAGCCTGGCATATATAGCCTTGCTCCCTGTTCTAATACACATGGCAGGAGTGTGCTTATATTGTTCCATTCGCACTACCATTTTCCTTGGGAAACATTAGTAAATCCTGTTGATTCTGGCTTACTAAAATAGGTTCCTTCCTTGCCCAGCTCTACACAACAGACAACACTGTATCTTGCAATAACAGTCCCGTCTAAGCGATGCAATAAAAATGTAGCATGGCCAGCTCTCCTCTCCAGTCTGCAAATGACGGACACAATTGCACCATCCATTCCTCGGGCCCCCATAGCCAGCATTGTGCTGCGAGCGTGTCACTCCCAAGGGTAACGGCTCTGGCTCACTCGTGCACGCTTGGCTTTCTGTTTGAATTGCGGTGTCTGTGATTTCTGGTAATAACATGGGACATTAGTCCGCTTATGACTTTGCATAACAAGAGAATTGCAATTAACACAATGATCCTGTCTTGTGTTTGAGCACTTTGGCATGGGTCATGAAGCCGCTTTAACACAAGGATCCGGAGGGAGTTATTTACTCAGCTGTAATAGGGCTGCGCTCGTCCGGGAACAAGGATTGTGATGCACAGAGCTGGGCTACAGTTCTGCGCTCATACCTCAATCTTTGTTTGCAGCATCATGTGGAAGTGTGCAAGTGGGGATACGTATGTTGATGTCTGCCTGCACATTGCATGATAGGGCTGGAAGCCACTAATCTTTTATTCCGCAGGCTGCCAGGAATGCCCCTTCTATGTCCTCAAACTTACTTGTCTCCTCCACTGGAGCCTTATCCCAAGTCAGAGCTTTGGTCCATCTACCCCAGTATTGTCTCCTCTGACTGGCAGTGGCCTGCCTCCTGGCTCAAAGGAACAGAAGCAAAGCACCAAGCCCTTGTAGAAGGTCTCAGACAGAGGCATTTCCCAGGTTTGTCTGCTGCCTGAGATCCTTGGGTTTGAACCCAGGACCTATGCACACAAGGTTGTGCATTACCACTGAGCTATGGGCTAACCATCCCAGACAGTGGACATCAAACTCTCTGAACTGTGACATTTTAAGGAGTAAGGGTTCCAACTGGGGAACATCTATCTCCTGGTCCATAAACAAACAAACAAGCAAAACAAACAGCTCTCTGCCTCATGGAGCTTACAGTCTAAGTTTATATAGTGAGGGGAGATAATGAAGGAAGCCTTTGTAGAACAGTGTGGTATAACTACAACTACTACAACAACAACAATAGCAACAGCAACTCAACACAGCTTGTTTGTTTTTATTTATAGCATTTTACCCCACTCTCTAAGCAAAAGAAGAAGAAAAAGAAGAAGAGAGCCAGTGTAGCATAGTGGTGAGAGTGTTGGACTGGGACTCAGGAGATCCAGGGTTCTAGTCCCTGCTCGGCATGAAACTCACTGGGTGACTTTGGGCCAGTCACTGACTCTCAGCCTAACCTACCTCACAGGGTTGTTGTGAGGATAAAATGGAGAGGAGGAGGAGGAGGAGGAGGATTATGTAAGCCACCCTGGGTTCTTTGCAGGAAAAAAGGTGGGGTATAAAAAATAATAAATAAATAAATAAATAATGGCTCCCAGAGTGGCTTACACAAATCAGCAATAAGATTGGGCATGCTCGCCATGCACTGAAACGATAGTTGATGTGGCCACTTGTCATGGCCCAGAACTCTGACCACCCCACCGCCCTTCCATCAGAGGAGTTCAATGGTATGGAATCATAGAATCATAGAATCATAGAAAAGTAGAGTTGGAAGGGGCCTACAAGGCCATCGAGTCCAACCCCCTGCTCAATGCAGGAATCTAGGTCAAAGCATCTCTGACAGATGTCTGTCCAGCTGCACCTTGAATGCCTCCAGAGTGGGAGAGCCCACGACCTCCCTAGGTAGTTGATTCCATTGTCTTATTGCTCTGACAGTCAGGAAATTTTTCCTGATGTTTAGGTGGAATCTAGGTTCCTGTAACTTGAGCCCATTATTCCGTGTCCTGCAAACTGGGATGAACGAGAAGAGATCTTTGCCCTCCTCTGTGTGACATCCCTTCAAATACTGGAAGAGTGCGATCATATCTCCCCTCAGTCTCCTCTTCTGAAGGCTAAACATGCCCAGTTCCTTCAGTCTCTCCTCATAGGGCCTTGTTTCCAGTACCCTTTATCATCCTTGTTGCCCTCCTCTGAACCCTCTCCAGTTTGTCTATGTCCTTCTTAAAGTGAGGTGCCCAGAACTGGACGCAGTACTCAAGATGAGGCCTAACCAGTGCCGAGTAAAGGGGAATTATCACTTCCCGCGATTTGGAAGCTATACTTCTATTAATACAGCCCAAAATTGCATTTGCCTTCTTTGCAGCCACATCGCATGCTGGCTCATATTCAGTTTGTGATCTACCACAATTCCAAGATCCTTCTCACTTGTAGTATTGTTGAGCCAAGTGTCCCCCATTCTGTAACTCTGCATTTGGTTTCCTCTCCCTAGGTGCAGCACTTGGCATTTATCCCTATTAAATTTCATTCTGTTGTTTTCGGCCCAGCGCTCCAGCCTATCGAGGTCACTTTGAATTTTGTTTCTGTCTTCCAGAGTATTAGCTGTTCCACCCAACTTTGTGTCATCTGCAAATTTGATAAGCATTCCCTGTACCTCCTGATCCAAGTCATTAATAAAAATGTTGAAGAGCACCGGGCCCAGGACCGAGCCCTGTGGTACCCCGCTCGTTACCTCTCCCCAGTTTGAGAAGGAACCATTGATGGAGAGGATTAGATTTGGGCTGCTCATTGGAGAGACAGCTTCTGTTTCAGCCACCCTAGAGACTCCCACTGAGGAGGAACCCCAGCAGACAGTAATGCCTCCATCCTCTGATCCTGAGAAGGTCGCCTTTCTCCCATCCTCTGATTCCAAGGACTCGTTCTTGGAATCACTTGCCACTTGGGCACCTCACCTTGAACCACACCATGTCTAGGGGCAGCGAAAAGCTTTCAAGCCCCATCTCTTTGGAACAAAGAGCATCCCCTTTAATCCCATGCAGCTTATCTTGAAGAAGAGGCAGGGCTTGAGATTCCCACCAGGCTGCAGGACTACTTAAGATTTCTGTAGTCTCCCATCAGTTGCTGAAGCAGCACTTCCATCTGTTCTGCTTATACTCACAGCAGTACCTTGTCACTAGGGGAGGGGCTGTAGCTCGTTGGTAGAGCATCTGCTTTGCATGCTGGAGGTCCCAGGTTCAATCCCCAGCATCTCCAGGCAGGGCAGGAAAAACTCCTGCCTGAAACCTTGGAGAACCTCTGCCAATCAGTGTCCTAGCTGATATACTGGCCTAGCTGGACCGACTCACTATAAGGCAGCTTCCTGATGTTCCTAATTACTAAACCTGCAGTGAGCTATCCATGGTGCTGAATACCCAGGGGCGGGTGGAAGGTAAATCTGGACCTACTGGTAGATTCCCAGGTGATTGACAGTAGATCAGCAAGGACTCCTCACAGTGCTGTATAACAATAGTAGCAGCAACAAAATGACCCCTGCCCTAAATTATACTGCTGAGATGAAGAAAGTTTGGAGTGGATTTTGATGTGGGAGGAGTGTGAGCTTTGTTCTGTTCTGGCAATTCAAATTCCTGGGCTGAGGATTGTTTTAAGTGAAAGCCTTTTGCAGTAGGCTCTAGCTGGTGGATCTCAGGCCTTTAATAACAAACAAAACAGATCCCAGATGCCTGAAGTCTGCCGACTCCTGACCTATCCTGTACTCTTGCAGTACCCATATGTCACTGCGGCTTTAGCCTGGAGCAGGAAGAGATCACCTTTGGCCTTTGGGACTAAGGGAGCTATAAAACCAACTCCTATCGAGGTCTACAAGCTAAGAGAAGTGTTGGGGACACCTACAAGCAAATCCAGTGAGCCTGTCCCTACAGTAGGTTACTTGGGAAGATAGGCAAACAAATGTCAGTGTACTGGAAGAAGCAAAGACTACTAGCGTTGAAAAAATGATCCTTCAACGCCAACTTTAGTGGACCGGTCATGTTGTTCGAATGCCTGATTGCCGTCTCCCAAAGCAGTTACTTTATTCCCAACTCAAGGATGGAAAGCGGAATATTGGTGGTCAATATAAGAGGTTTAAAGATGTTCATAAGGCTAATCTAAAAAAATGCAATATAAACATCAAAAACTGGGAAGCTCTGGCCCATGAACGATCTAAATGGAGGTTGGCCTTTCACAAAGGATCCATGGACTTTGAAGAAGCCCGAATGCAAGGTGAAAGGGAGAAACGTGCTAAGTGAAAAGCACATCAAATGAATCCTTTACAGGACCATCTTCCATCTGGTAACCTGTGTCCTCACTGTGGGAAGCTGTGTGGATCTAGAATTGGCCTCCACAGTCACTTACGGACCCATCGCTAGAGTCTACACAATCTTCTTTAGAATTTCCTCCTTTTATCCTGGAAGACAATCTTACTTGATCATGAGTGATCGCTGATGATGATGACAGGAGATGGTGGTAGTGAGGATCCTTTCACCAGGAGGACTCTAGGTATAAAGGCACCCATGAGACTTTGCTGACAAACAAAACCTCTGCAACTGCAAATCACTCTGTCTTCTCCCAAAGAACGTGAACAGGTCACTATGAAGGGTCTTACGGATCCTTCTGCAGGCACGCATGTAGCACAGTTCCAGGCAGCCAAACTGGCAGGCTTAGCTTGGAAACCTGCCTTCTCCCTGTGATGGGTAATTGATTGCTGTCTCTTGTCCCACTCCAATGGTGCAGGTGGTAGCCAGCAACAAATGAGCAGAATGTATCATTACCTTGCAGTTAACCAGCCCTGGATAATTAATGGAAGCACACCTGAAGCATCGCCGGCAACTCCCAATGGAGATCTCAATGTTGGGAGGAAGCAAGGAGCATCTAGGGGCCAAGGGGGAAGATGCTTGCACTTGAGTGGCTACATAAAAGATTCATCAGTTCATGATGGTGGAAATTAATTTCCTCTGACGAAGGGATAAACAATTTGTCAGGATGACTATGCTACTAAAGAGCTGCACAGCAGAGTGTGCATGTAGATGGGACACAGGATTTAATCTGGGCTGGGGTTAGGGCCCCACACTGGTTTTCAATGCCAGGACTTGGCCATGGCAGTACTAGTATCGTTGTGTATATGCAGAGTGCCTTCCATGAACCCTAACCTTTGGGGGGGAAAAGGCTTCTAGGGCAAAGTAAGGCTTTCAGAAGCCCAGAATCTCTCACTTTGATGAGTAAACATTAGATTGGTGTATCGAATTAGGAACATTCAGGAGCAGAGGAACTTCTCCCACGGTCCACTGACTTAGGAGGTGATGTGTGTGTACATATTTCCTGGTCAAAATCTTGTCTGAAGGCCTCTACTTCTGTTAATAAAGGTGGCGTCGAGAGTACATAATGCAGGCCAGATGCTGAAACTAAGCAGGTATGAGCCAGGTCAGTGCTTCGATGGGTGACTGCCTGGGCTGCCCACATCTGTTCTCCTGAGTTCAGCAGGGGGTTGGACTCGATGGCCCTTCCAACTCTACCATTCTATGATTCTATGAAAAACCTGATTCCTGCCCTGCCAGCATGCAGGGCAAGGTGGTTTCTCTGAAACCCACCCAGGAGTTTCTTCAGTACAGGTGTTACTGGCCACATATGAGCTGAGTAGGATTTTTCTTTTTCTTTTCTTTTTTTTTTGCCAAGCATGGAGATTGGCCCAGGGCACTTGATTTTTTCACTTACTCTTTTCTGAGCAACCTGGATTTATAATTGGCAGCTAACAATGGGGGAGTGCCATGTTTAAATAGGCAGTATAGGTCACAACTGGCAGGCAATGTGGGTAGAGGACCCAGAGAGTCGGTCATTGGTTGGCATCCAGAGGAGCCTCTAAGGTGAAAGGGGGATTCCTGGGACCATATCAGAGGGTCATGGGGAAGGAACCCCCACTGGGGGCTGAGATGGGTCACACATTAAGGGTTGTGGGACTCAAGGGGTTGGGACTCAGGAGGGCACCCCTTCTGCCCTAAAGGTGTGGCTGGAGGGTGAACACAGACATTGGGCTGCCCTTGGGCTCAGAACTGTGTCAGATTTGCCCTTTCAATTAACCAGTTAGGTCTCCGCACAAATCTCTGGTTGAGAATTCAATAAAGTTGTGGTTTAGTCACTTTGCCCAACCTTCCATGTCCTGCCTCATTATTTCTGGAGGCCTGGTTGCAAAAGCCTTCATGGACCAGACCAATGTTCTTCTGCTCATCACTTTTCATTCTTCTGGTAATATGAGAGAGTGAGGAAAAACTACATGGTGATGATGATTTGTATGGACTAGGCAACAAGTGTATATTTATTTGTTTATTATTTAAGAATTTTTTTAGCTGCTTTTCATTACGAAATCATCCCAAAGTGGGGTGCAAACAATAAAACACAGTAACTTAATACAGCATTCACACACACACAAAACATAATCAAAAGGGGAGAACAGTAACAGATAAATAATCATTTGCACAATTCAGCAAAAGAAAAAAAAAGAGGAAAAAAGTGGAAAAAATAAATCAAAATCCTGGATAAACAAATAAGTGTTAAGCAGGTGCTGAAAGCTTGTAAAACTTGGTGCCACCTGTATATGAGGGTGCAGTGTAGACTAATATAAGCCAAAAATGACAGGTCTCTGCCTCAAGGAACTTACAATCTATATTTCAACAGGGAGACAACAGAGGAAGGGGTGGGAAGGAAACGGTAAGTATACCAAATAAGAAAGAGAAGAGAGTAATTAGAGAACAGAGGCGGGCCAGCAACAAGGGCTGAAAATATGAAGACATTCAATGAGCCTGTATTTTGATGAAGGATGAGATGAAAGGATTCACAGTATGGGGGATGGGTAATTTCCTGCCTCTCATACATTGGTACCCCAGTACTTCACCCTCCAAGAAACTCAGGGTGGCATACATGCTCACAACAGACCCTGTGTGGTAGGTTAGGCTGAGAGTTTATAACTGGTAACCCAATGAGTTTTATGGCATCTAGGGATATGAACTCAGTCCTCCCTGGTCCAAGTCTATGAAAAACTCTCTAACCACTGCATCACCCTCTGGCTCTTAATGTGCTTGCACAGATCCTTTTAATGTTGATTGGGCTCAGATGAGGGACAGATTCCTAGTGGATTGGGCCCTGTAGACTTTGCAAAATGATAGGAAATGCTGAAAATGAAATAATGATAAAGTAAGATAATGGAAGCAAAATCCTAGAAGCACGATAAAGTGTGGACACACTGGTGAAACCCAATATATGCTATTTCCGAATGAAGAGACTGTCACGTGTATGTCACATTAGAGGGGGGGCATGTTTAATTATGTTTCAAGAACTCTTTTATTACAAGCAACCATATTTCCATTCAAATCCTTTTTCTCTTGCTCAGTTAATTATTTTTTCCCGGTCTGGGGACCCTCACATCTCCTTTTAATGTAAACTGCCTCTTCTTTTGCATAATTCCTTATTATTTCATTAATGGGGAGGGTGTAAAGCCCACACTATTAGAAAACAAATCTAACAAATACGAGAAGCTCATTTTTCCTTCATATTGCCAAGATTACACAAGCAGAAATATCATGCGAAAAATATTCTAGACACGTCAACCTCTGTGACACAGTTTGGCGTGGGAATGGTCAATTTGCACATCTCCTGGCCTCACACATGCACACACACAAATCTAAAGTGTCATTTGTGTGTGTGCACGTGCATTAAAAATTGATGATGTGCATGCATTAAAAATGGGCGATGCAAATGACACTTCTAGTTCCCCTTTCAGCAGAACCTGTAGAAATTTGACTGACAAAATCGGTCAGGTTTATTTCAGACCCTGTTACCAAAATAAGAACGAAAGCTGAAAACAAACCGAATCGCATCTGCAAGTATCTATTGAACTCAGGATCTGCAGTATGAAACAACCCTAACGGGAATTTAGATGAGTGATGGAAATGTAAACTGGAAATGCTTGTCAGAACTTAATAAACTGTGATCATTAGTTTAAGAAACAAATGTGGTTTAATAAGAAATGAATGGGCTGGATCTGGGGGTGTTCGTGTTGGTGGAATCCACAATGGATTCAAGTGAGCTCAGATTTCTATGAATCTGACCTGCACATTCTGTAGCAGACCGTCTTCTTCCAAATCACGTGGATTCTGCAGACTCAGTTTTCACTTTTGGGGTGGATTTGCACTAATGTGCCTTAGCACTAATGTGAATTGGTACTAATGCAAATTAGCACAAGTAGAACTAAATTCAGGTAAAGGGGGAGGGGGAAGAATCCAATTCATTCAATGAGCAGAGCAGATGACAGAACGAAAGACACCTGCCAATCCACAAAAGCACAGAGGGAATGGATTTAACAAAATCCATACATCTGTAGTTGGATCCAAGATCTGCCTTCCATGAGAGGAAGGGACCTTCCATGAGAGGAAAGGCTCTGCTCATAGATGGTCCTTCCACCCAATTTTTGGGGATCCCCCCTTCCTCCCTACCCCACAGCTCACCCCATTCAGTAGGGTCTCCTGACTCTCTGTGTAGTATTTTCAGGGAGCTGGGGGGGGGGGGCTCCTGTGGGAAGGAGGGGGCAAAGAAGTCCATTCCCACCAGCACCGTTGATCCAGAATAATCTGAATCCAAGCTAAAGTGTTTTGGGGTCTTCTTAGGTTGGAACCAAATTTCCCATTTTGAGAGGATTTTCCATAGTTAAAATGGTCTGAAATTGAAAATGGTTTGCATTGTAGTGTAGATATGCCCTTCTTCAGTCCAGAATTACAAGAGAGTTATGCCTTATACCATATTAACACCCATTCAGGCTCAGATTTAATTTTCTGGAGACCCTGGATGCTTTACAAACTGAGGCCCTCATTCCAAACTCAAACTCAGAATGTAGATAAAGCACGCAGATGTATGTGTATTAAAATATTCAAGTTTGGGGACTGGTTCTGCTGGGATCAGGATGCCTGGGCTGAACCCCTCCCACTGTTGGCTCCTCCCTTCTCAGTTCTGCCTCCATCAGTGGCCATTACCACCTAGCAGAGTCAGAGAGAGAGAAGTGAGACAGCAAGACCCCTCCATCGGCCAGGTTGGGTCCAGCTGCCAATTGGCTTCCCCACTCACCGCAAATGACCTCCTGTCATGATTATTCTACCTGGTCCTTATAGGAACATAGGAAGCTGCCTTATACTGGGTCAGACCCTTGATCCATCTAGCCCAGTATTTGTCAACACTGACTGGCAGTGGCTCTCCAGGGTTTCAGGCAGGATTCTTTCCAGCCCTACCTGGAGAAGCTGGGAATCGAACCTGGGACCTTCTGCATGCAAAGCAGGTGCTCTCTCACTCTGAGCTCTGCTCCCTCCCTACAGCACCTGGTATCCCAAGGCGGTCACCCATCCAAGTACTAACCAGGCCCGACCCTGCTTGACTTCTGAGATCAGATGAGATCAGGCTGTTCAGATGTTATCTGACCATTATGTATTTATTCATCTATCTATCATCTATCTATTTATCCATCCATCCATCCAATTTGTATCCTGCTTCTCAAGGCCAAAGGCTTCACAAAGTGCGTGGCTCACAATAAACAATACAAATACATTGTCTAAGATAATAAAGCAAGCACATACACAACAAATAAGCTAAGATCATATACAAACATGTCATGTAAAAGTAGCTTCGGCTATTGGGCGGTATAGAGAATGAATAAATAAAAGAAATAAAATAAAGTATGACACTTGCTTTAGACAAATTTGATTATTTCCCCCTTCCTTCCCTATTCCATTTTTTTCCTTTTGGCTCATGTCCCTTAGACTGTAAGCCATTGATATAAAATGGAAATTGTCTTGATTGTTTGGGCAGAAAGGGGGTATATAAATTTGCTACAAAGGTCAGCAAATAAATAAATGTTAGCATGGATTATTTAGGAAAGGGGCCATAGCTCAGTGGTAGAGCACCTGCTTTGCATGCAGAAGGTCCCAGGTTTGATCCCCGGCATCTCCAGGTAGGGCAGGAAAATCTTCCACCTGAAACCCTGGAGCTGCCAGTCAGTGTTGACAATACTGGGCTAGATGGACCAAGGCATAAGGTATACCTTGACTCAGTATTAGGCAGCTTCTTATGTTTCTATTATTCTGATGCCATTGTGAAGCTATAGGTTGAAAATCCCATCCACTGACAAGGGCTTTTTCTATATTGCACTGTTTTAAATATTTATTCATTCATTTAAGGGGGATTCCTCAAGTGAGTTTTTGCACAGAGCCTTTTATTTTCTTCAAGTGCTTTTGAGGCCCCTAAAAGTTTGAGGCACATGCCTAGTTTGCCTACTGGTAAATCCAGCCCTGCATCTACCCCCCCCCCACAGAGTCAAGAATGACAGATCGCACCAGTTGTTATAGGCTTGACATAAAATAGGCCTAGAAGAGTTTTTCTTTGTTTGTTTTTACAGAATTAAGCCAGGCATCTGAATTGCCATCTCCTCCCCAACTTTGCCTTAATTACCTTCTTAGATAAAGCAACCGAATAAGAAATTAATCAGGATTTCCATTTGTGGCCTCATAAGAGAAAACCTAAAGATTAAAGCCACACGGCTCATTTCTAATGAATTCAATTAAGAGCTGGGATAACTCTCATCACACAAACCCTCCCCACCCACCAATCCACCCCAGCTAGAAGGCAGCTGCACGTCAATAGAGTGTGCCAAGTGAGAAGAGTTTGGTGATGTGAAATATACCCATGGTGCTCAGATTCATCCACCATTCTGAGCACTCACCATATCAATAAGAACATGACAATGAGAAAGCAAATTAGTGTAGCCGCCAGGCCATATATAATCCCTAGAAGTGGGATCTGAAATGCACCTGAGTGGTTGTGGATGCAGCTCTTCAAATTTAGCCAGGGAACATTAAACCTGAGAAGAAGTGATGAGGCAGGGGGACATTTCTGGCTAGCAGTGGAGAAGAGAAGACTTCTCTTAGGGGAGGGAGGGTGCAAGGTACCAGCTATTGGTGGCACCCAGATGCAACAGGCTCAGAGAGATTAATTTCAAGCATTCCACATCAACCAGTGGAGGCTGCTGGCGCCAATGTCAGTGGGGCAATGTATCCACTCCAGGGTTGTAGTCTGAACTTTTAAGGAGCTATCCATGGCACTGAATCTAGTTTGAGCCTAGGGTTCAGCACCATGAATAGCTCCTTTAAAGTTCAGACTACAATTTGGAATGGATATACCATCCCACTGACATTGGAACCATCCAGCCTCCACATTTATCAAGGAACCTTTGAGATCTGCCAAAGTACTACAGAAAGTTCTGGGTCATGTTCTAAAGCAGTGTTCTCCAACCTTGGATCCCCAGATGTTTTTGGCCTACAACTCCCAGCATGCCCCAGCTAGCTACACTGGCTGGGGCATGCTGGGAGTTGTAGGCCAAAAACATCTGGGGACCCAAGGTTGGAGAACACTGTTCTAAGGCATTGGACAGCAACTCCTAAGATTGCAGCCACACTGGCTGGGAAACATGGGAGTTGCCATCCAACACATCTGAGAAGCACCAGGTTGGGGGGAGGCTGTTCTAGATTGTGCATTGAGTAGAACCAGGGCCCTGGCCAGACCTGTTGAGCTCTGCATGAACTGAGAGTGTACCCGTCAGAACATGTTCAAGCTCTCTTGTATGACTGTCCAGTCTCCTGAAGCTCAGACCCTGAGGGATTGGGGGAGGAGCCTTGCAGCTAAGACAGGGTGCCTGGTCAATCAGGGGGTGGAGCCTGTTGGGTAGGGCTGGGGCTGAGTGGCAACAGAGGACAACATCTGGCCCATCAGCAGAAGAGTCTGGCTGGGCATCGTAGCTCAGGGTGGAGCTTGAAGGACACACGGGAGAGAGCACATAGCAAAACCTCATGAGTGATACAGAAAATATCCCCCCTCCTTCATTCTAGCCCCTACTAGAGTGCCCAGCCCCTGGCTCTCTTTGTAGCCAAGCTGTCAAGTCATATTTCTAGTCAATCACCTATATTATGAAAACTATGAGCAACCAAGCATTGCCTCAGGCTACAGTACAGACAGTATCTTCATGCAGCCAAAAGAAACAAAAATTCCAGGCAGGCTTTGCATAATAATAGTACCTCCTAAGCTTCAGCTGTTCCCTGGGTTAGAGCACCATGAAAGAGAGGTGTCATGAAACTAACACTGTCTACTACAGCCCCACCCTTCTCAAGCTGAGCAAGCTACCAAAAATCCCTCCCTCAAGGTGGGATTTGGTAGCTTGCTCAGGGTCAACTCCCTGGCTGCAAGTCCTCTTTGAGCACTGCACCCCTCCCTTTTCATCTCATGCCTAACTCTTGGGTCTCCCCACCTCCTCCTCTTCCTCTTTGTTAGGCATCTGTGTTCCCACAGTTTGAGTGGGCCCAGCCTGGCTGTTCTCTGAAAGATTAGATGACAGCTAGATTTCCTCCTCTCTGTCTCTGCTATTCTTGCAGGTCTCCTGCTCCCACACCCTTGGCACCTCAGCAACACCTTCCACCTCCCCAACTGACTCAGAATCAGTTCCCATGTCTTCTTGGGACACAGTCTGCAGAGGTGTCAGGGCCCAATCCCTAAAGCCCCTCACCACCTTGAGATTTTCTTCCCTTAGAGACCTTGTGAAGAACAGAGTGTAGACCAGGTATAGGCAACCTGGTCACCTCCAGATGTTTTGGACTACAAGTCTCAGCATTCCTGACCATTGGCTATGCTGACTGAGGCTGATGGGAGCAGAAGACCAAAATATCTGGAGGGCACCACGTTAGGGAAGGCTGGTGTTAGTGAGCCTGAGCGAGATAGACCAGTGGTGAATGAATGTTCATATCTTGGGATGGAGAGCTAAGTCCTCCAGAATCTAGTCCCTTTTGTGTCCATAGCCATCAGCAGCACACTGAGGACTGCCAGGGTCGCTGAGACAGGGAATTGTACAGTCATGGGATGACACCTCTGGAGACACACACTCTCTGATGACAAGAAATCCAGAGGCAACACCAGAGAGCTATTAATGTTTAACACACAGGGAAGCTGCTGTCTGTCAGCTGTGCTGCCGATCGCCCTGAAGTTGGCAGGCAGAACGTGTTAGTACAGCCGAGACACTGGGAGAACGTTATCAGGCTGACAAGGAGGAGAAGAACTCAGGTCTGCTTTACCAGCGGCAAGGCCTGGCTAGTGCTGCTAGATATAAAGAAGATGCCCCCCCCTATGCTTATATATACCCAATGATATATTTCCCCCCCGATGCATAATGCTAGTCTTTCTCATTTGATAATGTTTGCACAGAAAAGTGGATAGAGATATACCAAAAAAAATATATCCCCTTGTTTGCACCCATCCCATTCTCCCAGAAAACTTCTGGACTCCAGAGAATATTTGTCTCATCATCTTGGGCAGAAGCCACCAATAATTGTTTATTTAGAATAGCCCCCAATTTATGGAACTCTTTCCCCAATGACCTCCGCCATGCCCCTTCCTTGATTAGCTTCCACCGTGCATTAAAAACGTGGCTTTTCAGGCAGGAATATGGGGTGGGTTAGGATTTTTAAGTTTTGTTCTGTTTTTAATTGTGTTTTATACTGTGTATGTGTGTGTCCCCCCCCCCCTTGTATTGTATTGGATTGTACATCGCTCAGAGTGGCCAGATGCCTGGCCAGATGGGCGATTTATAAATATAATAAATAAATAAATAAATAAATAAGCCACAATATTTGTCAACATTCTAGGGCTTTCTAACCCAACCATTAGAATTATCATGAACATTCCATGACATCATAACAGCTCAACCAATGATCTGAGGAGGGGAGGGGGGCTTAATGGTAGAAAATATGAGACAGGGGGAGGCAGCAGCATACAGCTTTTTAACCTAGTCAATATAAGAAGACATTGTTTTAATGCACATATTTTGAGAAAAGTAAGTACAGGAATCTTTATATTTTAAAACTTCCTATATTTCTATTATATTAATAATCTTCTCTATCTTGAAGGCATAATGCAGGTAAGGCTGTATAAAGCAAATGCAAAACACCCACTAAAGCTTAAGCTGAAACAAATGTACGGTACTTAGTTTTTCATGTATATTTTCAACCATACAAAAAACACAAAAAAAAGAACCCTGCCCATTTTTGCAATCTGTCAGTATTTGTCTTGCAAAATGCTCATTTTATCCATTGGCATTGCCAGCACTGCCCTCACCTGCTCTCAGTGCTGTCATCAAATCCAGTTGGCTACATAGTGTTTTGATACTAACCCATTCACTGAGTGATCCCTGATTGTTTGGGACCACTTATATTACTAATCCAGGAAGAAGGAGAAAGCAACAGCTATGGAAAACAAGGGTTGGGAATAGGTAAGTCGGAGAAATCTGCAACAGATTCAAATGAGTTTGGATTTCTAGGGATCAGCTTGCAGATTCTACAGTGGACTGGCTTTTTCCAAGTCGTGTAGATTCCATGAACTTGGAGACCAGTTTTTACTTTTGGGGGGATGCACTAATGCTCATTAGCACAAGTATGAATTTACAGAAGTGGAACAAAATTCTCATACATCCTTAAAAAAAATCCAATTCTGTCAATGAGCATATGATGGAATGAAAGTCACCCGACAATCCGGGAAACACAAAGGGAATGCATTTAACTAAATCCATACATCGCTAGTTCGGAACCACTGAATGCAATCAAGACTACTGAATAAGATCCTGGAAAGGTGAATATTTACACAACCTAAATGTTGGAGGAGGGTTCTCCCTCACTGAAACTTCTACTTTCTGGCCAGAAGTTGAAACTGGAGAATATTCAGCATAGCTGTGATTAAAACCAAATTATAACAGCTGGAAACTTCCAATCTGCTTTTGAGTTTGGCTCAAATTAGATTCTGCATACACTCAGAGATTAAATCCCATGCTCCTCAAATCATGAATGTGTCTTGTGTGTTTTTTTCAGCACTTCTCTGTTGTGGCCTGTGAAACTTGCATCCCTTGGATGCAGGTTTGCAGTGGTCGTCATCCTGAAGAGAACTAGCGCCAGCTTTTTTTGCTGCCCCTCACTCCTGCAAGCTCAACAGCATGGCCCCCAATGTGCTATCGATTGGTGTGACGGATGGAGACTTGACGGAGGAAAGTGTGCAGGATCAATATGCAATCCACAGTACATGAATCACTTCAGCTTTTCCAATTTATTCAGCTCCCGATAAAATGAACTAACAAAAGATTAATATATAGCCATGGGGAGGCCAAGCAAAATGGGGGGGATGCTTTTTTCCTGGATAATTAACTTGCTTTTATCAGCATAGCAAAGCATTAAGTCGGCAAATGCATAGAAAATCTTCTGAAGGAATGTGGCTAAGACTGCAGGAATGGAAATATAATGCATAGGGCCAGACTGACAGCAGTCTTGGGAGAGGCTGCAGGTTCTGGAGTGGAACAAACATGCACTTCTAAAGGCAGCTCTATGCATCACAATCATGAACACATTGATAGACTTGCTAGTAACCTGAAGACTGGATTACTGCAATGTGCTCTATGTGGGGCTGCCCTTAAGGCTGGTCTGGAAGTTGTGGTGAGTGCAGAATGCAGCAGCTCAGCTGCTGTTGGAAGCTGCCCCTTTTCAGCATGCAACTCCTTTGCTGAGAGAACTGCACTGGCTACTTATTTGCTACTGGGCCAGGCCTAAGGTTCTGTGACTAGTGTATAAAGCCCTGAACAACTTGGGACCAGGATACTTGAGGGAGCACCTTCTCCCTTATCAACCTGCCCAGTCACTGAGGTCATCAGGCGGCATGCTGCTGGTGGTTCCGCATGGACCTATGGCCCGACTGGAGTCCACCCAGATTTCAGAGTGGTGGCTCCATTTCTGTAGAACTCCCTGCCTCTGGAGGTCAGGAGGCACCAACATCATTTTAATTCCAGTGCCTGCTGAAGACATTTTTTATTTCAACAAGCTTTCCCCGGCTGGCCAGCCATGGTTTTTATTGGTTGTGTTTTATTCCTTTTATTTTATTTTTTTATTGTTTGCTGCTCTGGAAACTGTTTAGATGTGGACCGGTATATAAATGTTGTACATAAATAAATAAAATAAACACATACAGTGTGACTATTCTGCATGCATATATACATGTCTTTAAATGCCAATGGTAATGGTGGCCCAAACCTGGCCTGAATTACCACAGCAATTGTAATGTGTAGATCTGCCCTTAGCAGCGTAGTAACGTTTGACTAAATAATATTAGCTGGGCGTCTGGCTGTAACCGTCCTGCCTCGTGTAAGCCACATTCCCTGAGGTAAAAGGCCACACCCTCCTGCGCAAAAGCTACCCTCTTCATCAGAAAGATGCCTCACCCACAGAAAATCCTATCAGCTCTGAAGTTTCTGAACAATGAACTGCCTCAGATATGAAACATTTATCTTGCAGACATGGAACAAATTCAGGTTCTCAGGAATGGGCATCTATCAATACAGACTCAACTAAGCCAGTGGGTATTGAGATTATATACACCTGGAACAATTGGTTACGTATTAGTTTGCTTCAAATGCTAATTCATGTTTTCTTCTTTCATTATAGAAATAAATAGCTGAAGAAACAGTAATAAACCCCTAGGGGCACAATCCTATGCATGTTTAGACAGAAAAGAAGTCCTAAATCTCCTTGCATTCCCTGGCATTCTCCTTAGACACTAAGTGGCACCAGAACTTCCACTTGCATTTGGAGTGCTGGAAGGGTAATTCTTTATTTTATTTATTCATTCATTTCATTTCTATACCGCCCCACAGCCAAAGCTCTCTGGGCGGTTCACAACAATCCATAAAATAAAATCTACATAAAAAAAACAATAATAAAAACAAGAATGTAATTTAAAAATTAAAAAAAATTAATTCTTGGCTTGCTAAAGATGGAGGGGGAAAGAAGTTAAGCATATCTCACCCATTGCCGCCTCCTGTTCCCCAGAGTGGTGTCATGTCCATGCTTCTTAGCAAATGTCAAGATGCTGAGATCATAATGGAATGAAAACATCTCCCCATCCTATTGTTCCTCCTTAACTTGGAAGGTGACCTTGTGGCTCTTTCAGCACCTAGACAGAGAGCAACCATACAATCTCCTTGTCTCCCCTTCTTCCCACTACAGTATTCTTCATTACATATAGCACATCACTCAGTGCTTGCTTTGGATTGGACTGTAAGTCTAGAAACAGTGAATAGGTGCTAAAAGAGTTGAAGGTATTATGAGAGAGGCGTTGTTACCCACAATCCCATGCTCATTTCTGTTACCTCTTGTCAAAGAAGCTGTGTGTGTGTGTGTGTGTGTGTTTTCCCTCCAGCATTACACATCTGTGACATCTGCTTACCAGAGACGACAATGGGAAATAATGACAGAGGTGTATAAAATTATGCCTGGTGCGGGGGAAGTGGACTGAGAGAGGTTTCTCATCATATACTAGAACCCAGTGGGGCCATCCCATGAAGCTAAATGGGGAAGGTTCAGGGCAGATGAAAGGAAGGACTTCTTCACACAGTGCCTAGTTAAACAATGGAACTGGCTACACCAACATGCAGTGCTGGCTGGCTACTAACTTGGGGAGCTTTAAAAGGAGATTAGACAAATTCATGGAGGAGGATATACTGTAAATATCAATGGCTAGTAGTCAAGATGGCTATAAATCACCTCCAGTATCAGAAGTAATATGTCTCTCAGTGTGAATTGCTAGAGAAGATGAGCAGCAGGGTGCTAATGCACTCATATCCTGCTTGTGGGCTTCCCATGGGCATTTTGTTGCCACTGTGGGGACAGAATGCTGGACTAGATATGCCTCTCTCTTCTTTGTTTGTTTGTTTCTGTACTGCCCGATTACCAAAGCTCTCTGGGCAGTTCACAAGGAAAAAAACCTAACTATGTGATGTTCTTAATGCCTTCTTCAGATGGCATCCTGTTCTCTGAAATAACCATGGTTGATCTCCAGCCCAAAACAGTAGTAAACAGAATAACTGGCTGAAAATTTGAACAGCAAAATTGACCTTGCCTCCATGCATCCATGCACACCTTCCACATGTCACCTTCTCCTTATCAGTGAAATGGTTCCAAACCAATTCCCCTCTCTTGACAAAGTCATGGTGGGAGAGTGGCTCCCTCATTCCACATCTATTGCAAACTTATCAGGAGAAAGGCTTGACACATTCCCCAATGATCAAGGGAGCTGATGGCAGGATATTTAATTACAATTGCCTTGTCTTTCTGCCCCATCACTTTCTGGCTATTTCATCATCAATCAAGGAGGAGGAACCAATGCTGGATTCTCTCTCTCTCTCTCTCTCTCTCTCTCTCTCTCTCTCTCTCCTCCCTGCTGCTCCTTCACCTGGGCTCCATAAGAATCCACAAATGTTGGCATCTCATGCTGTTGGGCTCCCTTGGCTGGGATCCACAACCCAGTTAAGCCAAATTCTTGCAGATTTAAGGCCACCCATTCACTTCATCTGAGACCAGAATAGTTTTGAAGCCAAGTACTCTGAATTAACAGATCAGGTGTATGGATTGGGATGCTAGTCTTTGTTCCAAGAAGATGGATGCTGCTTGTGCATCCTGCTCACCTGATTAATCACTCAGCATCTGCACCTGGGAGCTGATCCTTCAGGTTATCAGTATTCGTTAAGCACGGGTAGGGAGCCCACTGGGCATTTTTCATTCACAATGAGCTTGGCTCGATTCTTTCTGGATATGGGCTTCAACCAGCCCTATAAGCATGGGTACTGTATTACTGATCCTGCCTGTCTCCTTCCATTGCAAAGCAGAATTTCTATTATTATTATTATTATTATCATCATCATCATCATCATCATCATCATCATCATCATTGAACTGAACCTATACAGAGCACACAGCCACTGTAGATTGCATCATGGAGAACAACACACTCACCAAATGAAAATAGGGGGAGAGGGGGAATAATACCCCATATTATTAATACCCCAGAACTGAACCTGATTGTATTATTGCATGCTAGTGAACAGACATGGCTTCACAGAAGTCTGAATACCCATTAGTTTGATACAGTGACACCATCAAGCAAACTTACACAGCTGTTAGATTTTGGCGTATCGTGCCTGCCATGCCTGAGTCAAGCGCCATGGCATGACCTCTGCCATGGTGCACCCCTATAACCCACTAAGGAAAGAGTCTGTCCACTGCATTCCCCTGAGGGGAATTCTTACCACCACCATTGTCTGGGCCAGAGTGAGAGGGAGGTGAACAAGCAGGTTGCGATGGCGAAGAGGAGGAGCAACTCCAGGGGACTTTTGCCAGTGGGCCCCTGCTGGGGTGTGCGTGTGGGCCCTTGACAGATGCCCAACCATGCCTGCCCTTGACGCCAGTCCTGCCACCAGACTTTGATACCAAAAATGAGACTGACAAGGGAGGAAATCCTGTTCCTACCTACCTACCCCTCATCAGTGCCCCCTACCCACCATATTCCCTGTTATCTCGATAGATGTGAGGCGGAGACCACATATTTGTCAAGATAATGTCTGGTTTCAAAGAAGAAGGTCAAAAGGAAGAGGAAGGCAATGAAAGCAACCGAGCCAAGTTCTGGAAACATTGTTTTGCTCCATGGTGTTCAGACTCCCCCAGGCCCATGTAGCTAAGAAAGTAAGTTTAATTAAAATTGCATCAATGCACCCTGGGTCTTGCAGAGCCATCTGTCTCTCTGATGGATCCATGTGTGCGCTGTGGCAACCCCTTCTGTTTCTGCCATGGAGAAGGAGGAGGAGGCAGCACAAAAGCATGATGGGGGGCTCCTCAGACTGGCAGCAAACCCATGCCATCCTATGCAGAAGTGGGCAGCCGGACAAGGATTGAACATGGAGGGCAAGTATAGGACAGGCCACACATCCCATGAGAACTTGCACCGTGGGCAGACGGCCTGCATTTGATGGGTGAAGGAAACGTATTGCATGAAAAATCCTGGAGACTGGTAAGAGTAGGCGAGAAGTTGGGCTTGGACCAGGGATGAACAAAGCCAGGTAAGAAATCTTATTAGTCTTATCAAGGTTCTTTTTGTTCCCTGGAAGTTCCTATGAGGATCATCTTCTTCTTCTTCTTCTTCTTCTTCTTCTTCTTCTTCTTCTTCTTCTTCTTCTTCTTCTTCTTCTTCTTCTTCTTCTTCTTTTTAAACCTACTTTTAGTACATAGTTATGAGCCAATAAAGTTCGCTTTAAACAATGTATCATGTCTCTCTCTTTTCTTTTTCTTCCCTGTTTAATCCCACAAATTCTCCCTTCCTTTTCCCCTCAGTACAAACCTTGCCATTTCAAAATCTCCATAAGTTCCCCCTGATTAAAAGCTATGGGCCTGCTGAGCAACCCTGGCTCACATTCAGCCATCATTCAGACAACCATAAACATGACAAAACATAATCAAATAAGCGGGAAAGCCCAAATGAGAAAAAAGAGGGATTGGAAGGAAGATGGAGAGAGGGGGAAGGAGGAGGAGGAGGGAGAGAGAAGGATTTGGAAAGAGAAAAGACCAGATGAATCTCAATAAAGCATTACTAAATGCTTTTTCCTAAGGTGTTTTGCCAAAGCAGGAACCTCCAAATCAGCCTCAACATTTCATTTTAAGTGAAACACCCAGTTAAATTTTCCAGTGGCTAGTAGTCATGTTGGCTTTGCGAACGTAGGGGGGAAATAACAAGCCGAGACACCTGTTTGGTATTTACCTGGGCCACATTTATTTACATACAATGAACTGCAAAGGGATGGAGTGCGGGTTATTCTAATCTGGCCTCCTAGGCCACTCAATTGTCCAATTGGGCGGAGCATCCAAAACCGGGAGGTGGCGTTGGATCCGCCGCCGCCCCATTTTCCACTTTCCAGTGTTGGGAGCCTTTGTTGCGTCGCCCCCTCTCGGAGTCTCACGACAACAAGCTTGGCGAGCACAAAGGCATCACAGGCGTTCCTGATCCTCAGCTGACTGAGCCTACTGGCCCATCAATCTGAGGCCTCCTGAAACCGCCTGTCACCTGAATGGTGCCAAGGATGCTCACCTCACCCTATCAATATCCTAACCCGCACTTACCTGCCTACTATCCAAATGTGACCAAATTTGCCTTGCTATGCTCTGATTACAAACACCCCCCAACCCTGCTGCAGTATGGAGTAGGCGAAACGCGCTCATCCCTCTAAAAGGGGTGAACCAAAATTCCTACTCGGCCCCTTAACGGCGACCAGAGGAGCCCATACTGTATACAGGGCGGGAGGGAGGGAGCTGCAACGAACAAAGAGGGTGTGGGTTGGGACTGCGGGGCCTAATATTGGCTCCTGCAGCCCCGCCCCCATGCTGGCTAATTACCTGCGTCAACAGGTAAGCCTCGACTCTCCTCCCCCACGTCCGCAAAGTTTCTCCCCGCCCACAGCTGCGCATGCTCGGGGGAAGGTCCATGTGCTGCCTCCAGAATCAAAGGCAATATGTCTTTGAATGCCAGTTGCTGGGAAATGTGAGTGGGAGGGTGCTATTATCCTCATGTCTGGCTTGTGGGCTTCCCAGTGGCATTTATGAAGAAACAGGATGCAGGACATAGATGGATGATTGGTCTGATCCAGCACGACTCTGCTTGTGCTCTCTGTGGCCAGTCTGGTTCAGATCCCTCTTCTGTCAGCTCATGGGATAGACAGACTTCAGCAACCACTGTCTCCCAGTCAGAATCCTTTATCTAAAGATTTGGAAATAAACACAGCCCACAGTGAGAATGAATGGGAGACAGCCTGTAAAACAATTTGTATGTTAGAACTGCTCTGGAAGTGAATAATAAGGGGGAACGGTTCAGCAACATATACTGAATGCCCAAAGGCATACAATCCTGCATATTCTGTACGTCTCCATCACTCACAAGTACACGATACACACAGCGTGTGGAGAGGGCCAGCCCTTGGCATGGGGGCAGTATATGGGGACGTGAGCCCTGACCCAACAGTTTCTGCCTTGCTGCGATGTAGCCAGTGGAGGCTGGTGGCACCAATGGCAATGGGGCCTGTATCCACTCCGGGGTTCAGTCTGAACTTTAAAGGAACTATCTGTGGTGCTGAACCTATTTTGGGGTTTAGGGTTCAGCACCATGGATAGCTCCTACCAAGAGTGGCTACACCGCCCCACTGACATTGGGGCCGCCAGCCTCCACTGGAAAACGGAATTATTGGTGGGGGTACGGTACTGGGAGGTAGCCAAAGTGAAACTGTAAGCATGTGGGTTTTAGCATTGATTTGCTTTAAGAGTTCCAGACCCCGGCTGCTCTCCCTTCTTAAGGCTCCTTATCTTTGAACCAGACTTAGACTGATGGCCCATCAAAGAGAGGACACCTTCAGATAGAGGATTGTCCTCTGCCAGCTCTCCAAAATAAAGGACTATCCTCTGTCAAGTGGGACACCTGAAAACCCTAGCAGATTGTCATCATCATCAGGCGATCACTCGTGACCGAGTAAGATTGTCTTCCGGGATTAAAGGAGGAAATTCTAAAGAAGATTGTGTAGACTCTAGCGATGGGTCCGTAAGTGACTGTGGAGGCCAATTCTAGATCCACACAGCTTCCCACAGTGAGGACACAGGTTACCAGATGGAAGATGGTCCTGTAAAGGATTCATTTGACGTGCTTTTCGCTTAGCACGTTTCTCCCTTTCACCTTGCACTCGGGCTTCTTCAAAGTCCATGGAACCTTTGTGAAAGGCCAACCTCCATTTAGATCGTTCATGGGCCAGAGCTTCCTAGTTTTCGATGTTTATATTGCATTTTTTTAGATTAGCCTTATGAACATCTTTAAACCTCTTATATTGACCACCGATATTCCGCTTTCCATCCTTGAGTTGGGAGTAAAGTAACTGCTTTGGGAGTTACTGTCAAGTGGGACACCTGAAAACCCTAGCAGATTGTACCCAAGTCTGAAACTGGCAATCAACTAAACATAATAAATATATCCCTGGTTCTAAAAAAAAAACCCAAAAAACAATGCGTATTTTTAAAAATTGCCTCCTTTGTCTTCTGATGCCCTGTTCAGACAACAAATATGTGTACAATCAATGCATTGGGGGGCAGCTCCTTCCTGTCCTGACTCCTGTGCAGTACTCAGCGCATGCCCACGTAGGTGCCATTCAAACGAGGGTGTTGGGGGCAGGGGAAGGTCAGCGAGCACAACCCACACAGCCTCTGAAGGATGCAGCAAGACTTTTTAAAGGACTGGCCCTAGTGGTAGGGGGGCTTGGGTGCTGTTTGGGCTTCAGTTCACCTCAGGCAGGACAATGTCCTGGGCCAGCACTGTGACATGGGGGCAGCCCAGGCGGGATGCCTCTCCCTGCAGCCTGGCTAACAATAGGGCAGAGGAGAAGAACGAATCAGGGTGAAGCTGTGCGGGCTTTCCTCCAGATCCAAGGCCTCTCTAGGAGGGTGGTAGGAGTGGAAGCTGCTCCTTCTCCTCTTGCACAAGGCTGAGGCCAGGCAACTATATCTCAGCTTAGAAACATATGCATCCCACATGAATAAAAGTAATATAGGGAGGAGCTGCACGCATTATCATTAAAAGAAGGCCTGCCACTGAAAATGGCAGCCCTGCGCCATTTCCCCTTCCCATGGCTGTGTCCTGACACCATTAAACATAGAATGGCCACTTGCCTCTTGCTGAAAAAGAAGAAAGGCATTCCCCCAGAAAGAGGATAAAAGAGGATACCAACTTGCATAACATTTGCATACACAAATGTATATGTATAGGTGCAAAATCTAGCAATAAAAGCCATTATTTAAACAGAAATACAAGACATCTCACCATAGTGGAGAAGACTGGCTAGGTGACGTGTGTGTGCCTGCTCAGTCTGCTGTCCAGTTGCTCACTCACTCTTGATGGGCAGCCTCAAGGCCCCTCTTGCTCTCGCCAGTTATGGGTCTTTGACTTTAAACTAGGCATGGATATTACCTTCACATAGAAGACTGTCCTCTGCCAGCTCTCCAAAACAGAGGACTGCACTCTGTAGAGTAAGACACCTGGCCACCTTAATCTGGGCATTTCCCCCTTCCCTGATGTACATATTTGGCTGCTTCCAGTGGGGGAGGGGGGATACACTGGCATTGATACACAAAATTAATTGAATATGACAAGGGGTGCCAGTTTGGGCATCTCTGATAACAGTCAGTTCCACCCACAGAAAGAGGTCTCTCTTCAGCTCCCTCCTGATGCCACGAAAACTTTCAGACAGATGAGCTTCACAGCCCCTGATCAAAGGCATGAACAACAGTATGAATTCCTCTTTCAGGCACCCCTTTGCTTTGAGCTCTCTCTCTCTCTCTCTCTCTCTCTCTCTCCCTCCCTCATGAGGCTGTGCAACAGCCCCCTCCCTCCTTGCCAGCCTCATTGGGAGCGGCCAACGAACCTTCGAGCACATTGAGTTCTACTGACACGGCGAGGAGTTTTTAATTTCCCCCTGTGACGATGGTATCAAGGCCTGACATTGTGCAGAAGTCACACGCCTTATCTCCTATGCCTCTGCATATGAGCAATATCAATGTTGTGGTGTAATGACTCCAGCCAGAACAATGCTCTGTGCATTGTTAAACAAGCAACGAGCCCCATGCCGTACAAACAGAACACATGTCATTGGCGATAGGGGCTTTCACATAATTACTACACCGTGGCAAGTGCCGAAGAGTTCCCGAGTATCCACCATTCCCCTGGCAGAGAAAAATGCCAAAATTAATTCCTAGCTCTTACTTCTTTATTCAAGAAGTGTGGTTTGAATAATATCCCAGATACGATATTATTCAATTATATATGTATTCACACACTATTCCAAAGCATATTCTAATGTTGCTGGGACATTGTTCCCCTACAAGAGGCTCTAGCTATATTCTGGTCCAAAATGTTGGCACAAACTGTAGGGATGTTGGAGAAATAAAGCAACAGATTCAAATGAGTTTGGATTTCTAAGAATCCGACCTGTAGATCCAGCAGCGGACTGGCTTTTTCCAAGTCATGTGGATTACACAGACTTGTGGACCATTTGGTGTTGTGGGGGTTTTTTTACTTGGGGGGGGGGATTTGTGCAAATGTGCATTTACACCAATGCACATTAACACTAATGCACAGTAGTGCAAGTGTGCATTTGTGCTGATGTGCACCTGCACAAGTGCAATGAAATTCTCATGCATCCCTAAAATTCTGACTTGATCAATGCAGAGATGACATAATAACAAATGCCTGACAATTCACCAAATACAGACAGAATGAATTTAACAAAATCCATACATTCCTACTGGACATTCCATTGAAACATCGACGGCAAAGGAAGGAACTGAACTAAACAGCACAGTGCCCCAAAATAAGTTTTGGGACCCAAATCAAACATCCAGGCCAAGAAATAATGGTGTGGTCCAATGCTGAGTGGGTTGGTCCTCAGAGTCAAAATCCTGCATTCCAGTTTGTCAAACCCAGCTCTTGTGAAGGTAGAGAGGCAATGCCCTGAGAGTGGGGCAAGTCTGGGTATGGAGGGGAGGTAATAGTAAGGCAAAGGGGAAAGAGGAGCAAGGGAGATGTGGAGGTAACACACCCCTTTGCTGTCCAGACAGGCCTGGAAGCATTTATAGGGGGTCAAATATTATCACATGACCTAGGCTGGCCTGTTGTTGTTTGAGAAGCCTTTTTACTGGTCAGGTCAGTTATCCTGCAGTTCCTTCCTGCAGCCAGAGCTTGCTAGGAGCACACAGGCTAAATCCCCTGACTGAAGTCCCACGGGCTGGACACCCAGGAGGCAGTGAAGCTGAAGGCCTGACAAAATAACACATCAACCATGGATTTGAACAAATAGGTCTCCACCACTTTAAACTGGGCATATGACCTTTCCCGCAGGGTTACTGTGAAGGAATTGCAAGATGACAGCCAAAATGTACTTTGCCCATTATACAAAAGGATTAAAAAATAAGGGGGTGTATAACAGGCAGCAAAGTCAATTCAGAGCCTTCAGGCAGAATCTGGGTGGGTTCACAAATGGAATACAGCCCCCTCAGACCTTTCCCAGATTGGAATTGGGCCCTTGGGCTGAAAAGGTTTCCCACACATGAGAAAGGGTGTTTGGGCATTCATCCATGTAGAGAAGAATCTGTGGGTGGCCAGCAGGGGGTGGGGGGGGATCAGGGTCACACCATCTGGCCCCATCCCCAAGCATTCAAAGGTCCTGTTTGGCCAGATCCTGCATGCGATCCATAGCACTTGCATCATAAACATGCAAGGGTAGAGAAGGATGCCCTATATATCTTCATATTGTGCCCCATGGCCAAGGACAGTTTTCATCTTAATGCCAGAGGTTCAAGCTGTGTGGAACACTCTAGATTTCTCTTAACAGTGTGGAGAAAAAGGGAAAGTGTCCCAGGTGCCTGTAAAAACTGTTTATTACCCAACACATTTTGGAATTATCCCTCACTGGGGGCCAATAGTTTTTCAGATCTATTCAAGAAGAATTCCTCTGCTATCTCGTGAATGAGCTGAGGAATTCTTCTCGAATAGACCTGAAAAACTATTGGCCCCTAACAAAGGGGGGGGACATGGCTTTTCAGGCAGGAATATGGGGTGGGCTAGGACTTTAAAATTCTATACTGTATTTTATTCCGCTCTGTTTCGTTTTATATTGTGGGGTGGGCCAAGATTTTAAAATTTTATACTGTTTTAAATGTATTTTATTCTGCTTGTTTTATTTCACATTGTACATCGCCCAGAGTAGCCGGGTTCCGGCTAGATGGGTGATCTAGAAGTACAATCAATCAATCAATCCGCAAAAATTCCAAAACGCATTGGGAAATAAACAGTTTTTGCAGGCACTTGGGACACTTTTCTTTACTTCCCTTCTGTTTTTGGTTGCACATCAATGCCTTCCCCTCTCGTGTTTTCTTTTAAAAAATCTTAACAGTGTGGCCCACACACAGTTACTGAGCACATATGAGATCCTCTCTCTCTCTCTCATGTAGGGGCATGAAGAAGGAGTAGAAAGAATCACAGCAGGGGGAAGCTGCGCCCCCTTCTGTGCCCATCTTGCAACTGTACCCTCCCTCAAACTGGAGAGGAGAGAGTGTGAAAAAGAGAGCGGGTCATTAAAAACCAGGAGCGGACCAGCCAGAGAAATGCAGAGGAGGGTTATTTGTTTAACCCATGCCACGTTGGTAATGAATTATCCACCATGGTACCGCTTGCAGCCAGCCCAGCTGTGTTAGAGGCCAGGCACCTGCTGAGCCAGGAGGTTACAAATGAGATGCTGAAAGAGTCATTAAAGCAGCTGTCTTTGTATTAATTAATGCTCATTTATATGTGTAACCTGCACAAGGAGGGAGAGGAGCACCTCCATGAAAATAAAGGCTGTCTATCCATCTCCGCGTGGCCTGACTCGTTCTCTCCCTTCACCATCTTTCTCGCTCTCTCTCTCTCCTTTTTCTTTCTATTATTTACTCCTTCTTGAAGGGCAAAAACTACATATTTAATCAAAAACAGTTGGGCTGGCTGTTTTAGTCTGTTTTAAAGTTTCATCTGCTGTTTTCTTGGTTTTGTGTGGTTTGAGGGGGGCATTGTTTCATGCTGTACAAAACCCTGGAGTCTGTATAATGAAGAATGGTGTAGGGAAAAAAATGTTTTAAATGAACAAATCAGGTGTGGAGAGCCTGAGAGCTCCCATCATCCCCGAGCACCAGCCATGCTGGCTTGGGATGATGGGGGCTGTAGTCCAAGAACATCTGGAGGGCCACAGGTTCTAATGGGGAAGGCATTCCTAGGAGAGAGATGGCAGATGAGAGCGGGACACTTAACCCTTCCCCTGCCCTTGGAATGTCTTCCACCGCCTCTCCCTGCCCCAGGCTGTTTTTCAGCCTTCTGTGTAGTAGGGTAAATGGAGGCAAAATAGCTGGGGATGAGAGGCGGCAGAGGTAGAACTGGTGGATGCACAAAGATCTCACCTTTCTCCCTGAAAACGCCCACCCAATTCACTTTATGTCAGGGGTGTTGAACCTCTTTCAGCCCGAGGGCCGAATCCCATTTCAGAGAGATTGTCACAGGCAGCATTCCACTGGTCGGCAGGGTCAAAGGGGAGGGGCCAAACACAAAAGGGGCAGGATCAAAATACCAGCCTATTTTGGCTTACCTGTCTTTCTGCCAGCAACTAAGCCTTAGGAGAGCTTTTTAGAATGGGAGGGGGGGGGAAACCTGCACAAAATCTGGGAAACCACCCAATGATGGGTGGTCAGGAGAAAGGGGGTGGGGGGTCAGGGAAAGGGGGCGTGTCTATCTGGCAGGGGAGGCTGGGGACTCCTATTTCAGTGGGGGTCCTTTTTCCATTGCAGGGTTTTCAGGCTTTATTCGCTGCCTCGTGGGAGCTGTCCGTGGTGCTGAACTCCATCCCCAGAATAGGTCCACCACCCTGGAGCACCATGGATAGCTCCTATGAAGAGCCAAATAAAAGCTGCAAAGCCTGCAACGGAAAAGGAGCCCCGGCGAAATAGTAGGAGTCACCCGTCTCCCCTGCTATCTGGGGAATCCCAGAGGGCTGGATTGAGGGGCCCAATTCAGCCCCTGGGCCGGAGGTTCTGCAGCCCTGCGTTGCACAGTGAACGCAGGGTTGAGAATCTGTATTTGCCCACATGGAGTTCCACAGCCCCAACCTCTCCATCTTTCTGCATCTCTCTCAGTGCTGCTCCGGGCATTATGCTTTTCCTACAGAGCATGGGTGGCTGTGTAGGAAAAAGCATGCGGGCCACACGTTACAGCAGCACATTTCCCCGGTGTACGTTCCAGGAGCAGCAATGTATCTGGTAATATGCTGCAGCCTAATTGCTTATCAGGCAGCTCCCCACAATGACTCTGGTGTTTTGGAACGTTCACTAGCAGCTGCGGATCAGTAATTGTGCTGGAGTGAGGTCAATGGCTTGGTGGTAAACCGCTATCCCACCTTTCATATCCCATCAGGGCAATGAGCAAATTGGGCTTGTTCCAAACGCTAAACGTTACTGTAACAGCTCTGAGGGCAGCAAGTGGATAAAGCACAATTTTCTCCTCCTCACAGCCAAACCTGAGCTCCTTTCTGGATTTGAGACATACTCTCCATCTGTTATTGCCTTTCCAATCTATTTCCTTGCTATTGCTTCTCCTTGTACGGATCTGCAAATTGGACCTTGGCGCTCAATAAGAGGATGCCTTATTCACGGCCCCACTTGCACAGGCAGCAAAAAAAGGGTTGCTCGGTTTAAATGGACACGGGGAAAGGATGATGCAACAAGCAGCTCCAGTTCATCCTCAACACAGTCTTTGACCAAAGATCTTTCTCATCTTTGGTCAATCTTACCCCACCGTTATTTATTAATGCATTTATCAGGGGTGTTGAACCTCTTTCAGCTAGAGCAGTGTTCTCCAACCTTGGGTCCCCAGATGTTTTTGGCCTACAACTCCCAGCATGCCCCAGCCAGCTATGCTGGCTGGGGCATGCTGGGAGTTGTAGGCCAAAAACATCTGGGGACCCAAGGTTGGAGAACACTGAGCTAGAGGTACGCATTTAATTTTGAAGAAGCTCTTGGGGACCACATTCCAGTAGTGGGTTGGCCAGGGTCAAAGGCAAAAGGGGCACATTAACCAAAATGTTTACCATACTGAACAAAATAACCGGCATATTTTAGCTTAAAGTTCTCTTGTTGCCAGTAACGCAGTCTTGGGGAGAGGCATTTCAACTTTTTAGAATGGGGAAAACACCACGCAAAGGCCAGGAAACCACCAAATGACCAGTGATCAAGGGAAAGGGGGCAAGGCAGGGAAATGGGCCAGGCTGGGACCAGAGATGTGAAGGCCCGGGGGGGCAGAAAAATTCAGGGGGGGAATGAGTGTGTTTTCCCCCCAAAAAAAAATCTGGTTTTATTCCAGGCTTTCACATCTCTAGTTGGGACTCCAGGCAGGCCAGATTTTGCTTGCAGGTCTGAGGTTCCACACTCCTGGTTTAGATGAGATGATATCCTTATGAAGAAAATGAATGTTGGCTGGTTCCAATAAACCCCGTGCAGTAAACACTGTGCATTAAAAGTAGGGGGTTTGACATACATTGAAATAATTCCCCAACAACTTCACCTCCTGGGCTAGCCAGTGGTCAGCTTCAAGCCTGTCTTTGAGACCAATGGAGCATGACGGATCATAAGATGTGGACTGAAGTGTTCACAGGTTGCCTTTCTCCCACAGGACTGCCAACATCTGGTTTCATACATACCAGCTACCTTCCTTGGTGAAGTCAAAGAAGATGGAACCAGAGCAAAAACCTTATGGGCAACTTTCCTCACAAGAGAACCTGCCCACCATTTAAAGCAGGGGTGGGCAAATTGTGACCATCTGGATGTTTGGGCCTACAACACCCATCAGCCTTAGCCAGCATAGCCAATGGTGCAGGATGATGGAAACTGTAGGCCGAAACATCTGGAGGGCCACATTAGCCACCCTGAATTAAAGTCATCATCTGAGGCCCTTCTCCAGCAGCCCCCACTTTCTGACATCAGACAGATGGTTACTGGAGAAAGGGCCTTCTCTGTGGAGGCACCCAAATTATGGAAGCCCCTCCCTAGCTATATCTGCTTGGTGCCTTCTTTGCTAACTTTTGGGAGCCAGGTGAAGTCTGTCCTATTCTTTCATGACATTAATGGATGTAATGGTATCTAAAATCCTTTTATAAATGCCTTTTATGCACTGCTCCCCCCCCCCACATACACACACACTATTGGGTTTTGCTTTGGTTTGTTTTTTTTACTTGTTGGCTCTACCATTTTATTGCATCTTAGTGTTTTGTGTCATAAGATGCCCTGAGGCCATCTTGACGAAAGGGGAGGGGCACAAAATTCCATTGGTTTTTTTTATCAATGAAATGGTGGAGCCTGGCAGAGCCTGGCAGTATCTGGGGATCACTTGCTTTTTAGAGCCCTCTGGTGGTTTCCTAGCAGAATCCAAAGATTTAGTGGTGAGACCTTTAAAAAAAAAACACCCGGTTGCTTAGCAATGCTACTTTCTCCTCGACCATTAATGAGGAGAACCACTAGCCCCCCCCCGAACATGTGGGTCAGGGCATCAAGGCTCCCATGTCACAGGAGATACTGTACAGGGAGATGTGAACCCTCGTGCCATTCTTTTAAAAACTTTTTTAAAGATCAAGCCCGCTTTCTTCCAACCTACCATTCAACGGGGTGTTTTGAATCTTTTCGAAACCGTCCCTCCCATACCAGTGAATGAATGAGAGAGGAGGGAGAGAGGAGATGAGAAGGAAGCAGCCTGCAATGCTTTCTCTTTCCTCCTCCTCCGCAGCCTCTACCCTACAACCTCTGCCTTTCCAGCAAGATTCCAGAGTCTGTTTCTCCCCGGCTAATTAGCACCGCAGATAATAAGCTGGTTTTGCAGATTTACCATGGATCAATGTCTCTGCTAACTGGGTTAATTACACATCGGTTGGACATTTGTTTCCTGTAAAGACAAACTTGAAGTGGGCAAACATGTTTATGCTTACCCACAAAGCACTGCAGTTCTTCTGGAGCAAGGAAGGCTGAACGCCTGGTCCAGATATTATCTAGCTCTGGGAAGACAATGGGACAACTGCATCTCTCTGTAATGATGCCGGCAGAATTAGGAGGAAAGTACATGACTGTGATTCAAAGCATGCGAGTGCTCTGCACCCAATACCACCACCCACACTCTGCCCCAGTTCTATGTTCTGCAAAATCCAGCCTCCCCCGACAGCATGTTGAGCTCAGAATCAATATGGCCAGTGAAGCAACTGTTCTTTATCTGTTTATTATTTATTTATTTGAAGTATTTTTATCCTGTTCCTCAGCCAAAAAGGGCTTACATACAATCAATAAAACAAAGCAGTCCCTGCCAGTGAGCATACAATCTGAAAAGATACGACACACAAGGAAAAGGGGATGGGGAGGGAAGAGGGGGGGAAAGATCAGTCTTTCGGCAGGACTGGTGGAATGGCCCAGCTTCCCACTCTCTTTTCAATCAGTACTGCCTAAGCTTTAGGTATGTTTAATGTGAACGTACATTGTTTAAAAGGCTCTGCGCCCAACTTCAGGTTTAGGATGCCAAACTCTGGACCCATTTTCAGAAGAGGGACCTCCAGCTTCCAGCTCTTCTTTTTGCTCTAAACTTGCAATGATCAGTTCTTATCACTAGACACTACCACCACCATGCTTCTAAATGTGTGTGTTATATAAGTACGTTATATAAGGCTGCTACCATGTTTCTAGACACCTGTATCTTTAACAAAGGCATTGCATGCAGAAATGTAATAGGTAAAGCTTTTATGGCAGAGGTGCAGAACCCCTTTCAGCCCAAGGGCCAGATTCATTGGAGAAGCTCTTGGGGGCCATGTTCCAGTGGTGGGTGGGCCCAGTGACAAAAGTGGGTGAGGCCAAGGGCAAACTGCTGGACTGAAAAATCCACATGCGCATGTGCGCGCGCATGCACACACACACACACAAAACCACCCAACAGTCCATTGTTACCAATTTATAATAGGAAGCATGCCTACTCAGAAGTAATAGTAAGCAGCATGTCTACTCAAAAGTAAGCAGGATATGCCTCTGTTTGTCTGTTCAGAAGCAAGCAGGAAATAACTCAGCAGCACTTTCAAACAGCATACCAAACACCAAGCCTCTGCATGTTTACTCAGAAATAAGCATGAGCATCATGTCTACTCACAAGTAAACAGGGCAAGCCTCTGCCGGACAAGGCTCAGAAAAAAGCAAGGTAGAATCACTCAGAAGCACTTTCAAATCATATTTCTACTCAGAAATAAGCATGAGCATCATGTCTACTCAGAAGTAAGTAGGGCAAGCCTCAGAAGGAAGCAGAACTTAATCACCCAGCAGCTTTCTCCCCTAGCCTGGTCCCACCTTTGCCCCACAGGGAAAAGCTCTTATCTCCATCAGCAGATGATTGAAGAGAAGTGTTTTCCCCTGCTAAGCACTGAGAAAGCCAGCTGCTAATTTGAAATAAGAGCTTTCCCCTCTGTGGCAGAGTGGAGTGGGATGGTGCAGGGCCAGGGCAGGGCAAGAAGTTGCCAGGCTGGATGGGAGATGCCTGCAGGCTCCACATCCCTGTTTTATGGCAACCGTTTGCTGTTGTTTTAAAACTCTTTGTATGTAAGTGTGCAGGCCATGCCAGTATTATAAGAGTGCAGAAACAAGTGGACAGGGAGGCAGTGCTATTCTCAAATGATATAAACACCCTCGCATCCAAACTTGCTTCTCTCTGCAAAACCTCTTAGCAATTCTGCCTTCCAAATGAGCACCCCCACATGGCCAAGCACGCAGGGTACTGACCATCCTGGTAGGTGGCTGTGCTTCACGTTCCAGGCACTTTGAACAGCCAGTGGTCCATAAGTGTCCATTGTCCCCTCTTCAACAGCCAGGCTGTACCAAAACTTAAGGGACCACTTTGCCCTAAAAGACAGCCTGACTCATAGCAATACTGTGGGTGGTTCTAATCTAAAGCATCGTCTACACATGCAGCAGAGTGGGAGTATCAGGAACTGCATGTGGTGAATCACTGAAGTGCAGCTGGCAGCTTCTTGGTGAACTGAAGATCCTTAAATGGGCTCCACCCACCTAGGCTGGACCCTCCTGGACAGGAAGGTGCATAATGGGGCTTCCTGTTCCAGCTGAGCCTTGCTTGAGCAAAATCTTCCTGAGCACTGGTGTGCTTCTGTATCCTTGGATATTCTTCAGTTCTGGTTTGTACAACTGCAGATGGGAGATGCCACTTTTGAATGCTGAACTGTGAAGCAGGGGGAACCTTGTATCGGGGAGAAAAGTTCTAGTTCATGGGACAAATATTTGCCCCAGAAGTCTTTGTAAGACTCCTGCACCAACTTGTATAATAGGCTACAATAATATTGTATAATATTTGCTACCTTGCAAATATTTACCCTTAAAAATATTGGTCTTCCACACCTTTCTCATAAGCGTACCTCTCATATGTTTATAACTTTTATTTTAAAAAAAAACATATTAAAATGTATTATCATATGAAGTCTGAAATAGTTTGATTCTAGGAAGGCATTCTAACAGAAGCATTTGTGCTGCTATGCTGTGACTTTTGACAACTTTTTACTGACCTCTAAGCTTGCTGACATAAGAAAAGCAAGGGAGAACCAGTTTTCCATGTAAATTCAAAAAAAGCAAAATGTGCATAAGATAAGAAAATGGGAGGGGGAGGATGTTTGTATAGGTAGAGTATTCTTCATATGTTCTGCTTATGAAGTAAATGAGTAAAGACAACATAATATATTTGAGGAAGTAAAGAAACCTGCGCAAGAGAAGATTGTATCCTCTTTCAGAAACGTAAGGAAATGTGTGCTCGGCGAAGCTGAGAAGAATCCACTGTAAATATGTCACTCCAAATCATAGCTGGGAACTTTGGGGGGGGGAATAACTCATTGTTATGAGCTGAGACAAATAAGCAGTTCATAAGAAATCATGTACGGTAAATATGAGAGGAAAAATGCAAAAACTTCAGGACCAAGCACAGATCTTCATTGAAGGATACATCTGTCCTCAGGAGGACCAAATCTTGAGAGAGTACCTTCTCCCTTATCAACCTGCCTGGTCACTAAGGTCATCAGATGGAATGTTCCTGATGGTTCCTATAGACCTGCAGACTGGTTGGAGTCCACCCGGAGTAGAGGCTTCTGTGTTGTGGCTTCCTGTTTTTGGACCTCCCTGACTCTGGAGGTCAGGCAGGCACCAACCTTGTGTTGTTTTTGGTGCGTTTTGAGGACCTCTTTATTTCAACAAGCCTTCCTCAATTGACCAGTCATGGTTTTTATTAGTACCCGGTACTCCCTTTTTAAAAACTTATAATATGGAGTTTATTCCTTTTATCTTTTATTGTTCACCACTCCAGAATCTGTTTAGATGTGGAGTGGTATATAAAAGTTGTAAATAAATTAAATCAAATCTGTCACTGTCCTTTCCCGTTTGGGTAACATTTTCTGTTACCAGGGAGTTTTTACACATAAGGGAGCATTCAAAGATGTGGTCCACCCTCAGCAGTCTAATGTGGTACCATCTATTCTACCATCTCATTCTGTTGCACATGTAAACCAGGCTTAAGAAATTCCTCTACCCAAGTTGAGTGCAATTTTGAAAAGAAAAAAAGGGGGGGAAGCCTGCAACATGTTTTTGCCTTCTGTGCGTCTTCTGTAGGCTGGTGGTGCCAATGTTTGTGGGGCTGTGTATCCACTCCAGATTTTACTCTGAATTTTAAAGGAGCTATCCATGGCGCTGAATCTATTTTAGGGGTAGGGTTCAGCACCATGGATAGTGCCTTTAAAGGACAGGTAACCTCCAGAGTGGATACACAGCAGAGCCACCAAACTCCACTGTTTCCATGTGAACTCTTTCTCTTAGGGGTGAGCAGAAGGGAGATCACCATTCACTGGGTGGACCTCTGGCCAATTTCCAGTGGTCTGTCAATTGCTGGGGTTTCCTTCAAAGAATCTGGACTAGGTGGACATTGGCTTGATCCTGAACGTAGTAAGCTGTCTTCATTGAGTCAGACCATTGGTCAGTCAGTCTAATCATTTCTATCCCTCCTTTTGGCTTCCAAAGGGTGGCTTACATTAACAGTTTATTGAACTCAATGGGGCTTACTTCTGAGTAGACACATATAGGATTGCACTGTAAAAACAAAATGAACAAGGAGCTTTAAAAAAACACCCACCAGACCAGAGTCATCTAAAATACCATTCTACAGCTGGGGAGAAAGAAAGAAAGAAAGAAAGGAAGAAATCCTTAAGACAGTCCAAAAGCTTGGCAAAACACAGAAGTATTTATCAGATTCTGAAAAGCCAATACAAAGGTCGGCAATCAGGCTTCTTGAGGTAGGGAGATCCACGATCTCAGTGCCACAACCAAAAAGGCCCTGACATGCATCCCAGCCGGTCCAGCCTGATGGCAACAGGCTATGGAGCAAGGATGAAGAGTACAGTGTGATTCTGGTTCATCTTGTACAACAATGTCTCCTCGGATGGGTGGTGGTCTCTTCCAGCCATGCTACCCGAGTTCCTTTTTGACTGGAGTCTGAACCTGGAGCCTGAAGTGTGCACAGCAAGAGTGCACCGCAGAATAATTGAACACAGATTAATCATGCCTTAACTGTTAAGAGATCCTGAGTTTGCACTCTTGCTTTGTAAACTTAGAACACACTGGTGGACCATGGGGATTTTAATAGAAGAAAATTTGACCACCTCACTTACAGAGTTTAACCCTTTGCACTAAGCCCAAATCCCTGAGTTGAGGCCTTATTAGTGTATTTGAGATCACCAACAACTGGGCTTTTCTTATTGGACTGGAAAATAGACCCTGTCCCTGCAGGCCACTGCCTCATTTCCACTGGCGACTCAGGGAGCTGCTCAGTGACACAGAATTGCCAATGCTGCCGCACACCATAGATCTGCTTGGCTGAGCTACAAGGCTGGCTGGGAACGCCGCCTCTCTTTGTGTGGCTCATTGGTAGTGTCGGTGTCCCCATCAGCCAGCGAGAACAAGCTAATCCTCAAGTGGCAGCTCCCCATATATCCCTCTGCCCTGATTCCCTGATCCGTATCCGTAGCTCTGATTGTCCTGCCCCGTATCTCCCAGCTACTCTCCTGTCATTGTTTACTGAGTGACAGTAGTGCTTAATGTTCTCCCCACTTCACCAAGCCAGCTTGACCAGTCCTGCCCCTTGCAAACATTAGTACGTGTGCTTGCAGCTAAAGAGCAATCTGTTGGAGAAACTGCATCGCTTCTACAGGCATGGAGGTATATGCATGTGTGATGATCACCGCAGCCGTCACTTGGCTAGCACCTTCCAGCCTAAATGACTTGACATGGTGAACATCTTTTGTTCCACATAGAAATTCAGCCACCTCTGGGACAGAGGGCTGCAAAGAATCCAGCAAAATCCTATGCTGCAGAAAGGAGACAAGGCAGATCTCTTCAAACCAAGGCTATGATTTTTACAGGCTGTGCATAAGAGCCCTGCTGGATCAGACCAGAGGTCCATCTAGTCCAGCATCTTGTTTGCAACAGTGGCCAACCAGATGCCTCCAGGAAGCCCACAAGCAAAGCAGAAATAGCCCTACCCTGCTGTATGTCCCCAAGAACTGGTATACTGCTTCTGAACATGGAGGTTTTATTTATCCCTCATGGCCATAAGGACATAGGAAGAGCCCTGCAGAATTGGACAAGTAAATGAGATCACAAGTTTGGATTTTTTTTTAACCAAAGAATGTACACTTCAAAAGTACGCTTCCTTCCTTCCTGTCTTCCTTTCTCTCTCTCTCTCTCTCTCTCTGTGCCATTGCTTCACACACACATATGTAACAAAGCCTTCATTACAAGACTCATGCATATTTCTTCACTAGCAAAATGCTATCATTGTGTAAAATGCCATTTGCGTGGAAGGAGAGTCTGTGTATTTCATGGACTCTCGCTAAACTAGGGAAAGGCAAACAAGTGGTGTTCAAGATCACCGAGTTCTCTGAACATCATCTCAATGCTTGTCCCATGACTGATTTCTTGTGCATGATTGCGATCGCTGCTCGCTTTGCGCGAACGGGAAACTTGTGCAAATTGAGCAGCGATCAATGGGAGAGTTGTGCAAATCCCCCCCAAATTCGTGCAAATTTCTTCCATAGACTAAAGCAGGGCTGATTCAGTCTACTGAAGAAATTTGCGCAAATCAAACGGGGAATCGGGAACGAGGCAAACGCAAGCACGTGCGCGACAATTTGCAAATATTTTCAGTGGCCATATGCTCGCACTCATGCTAGGAGCTTTGAACGGGCCATGCTCACATGTTTTGTGGGCAAAAATGAAATTCTCATATATCCCTATGCTAAACCTTTTCCAGGTGACCCCACATCGTCCACTCTCATCTTGGTTGCATCTGATTTTCTTTGTCCCACAGAATCCAGTGGAAGACACTTGAGAACAAAGCTAGCCCCTAATTCAACAGCCCCTCCCCTCCATCTGCATAGTCCTGGCCTAGATTCTATTTCTTGGTCACACTACAGCAGTGTTCTCCAACCTTGGAGCTGGCTGGGGCATGCTGGGAGTTGTAGGCCAAAAACATCTGGGGACCCAAGGTTGGAGAACACTGCACTACAATGTAACAGAATGTTCAGAGAAAGAGTGAGTGATGGAAAGCTGAACTGACTTTTGTACGTATAAATGGGCTCGGGAAACGTACTCTAAAATTGAGGCAACTTTCAAAAGCATGTCAAAAAAATATTATTAGAATGGCATATCCTCCTTGCCTGGGCCAAAGTTGCTCTCTGGATCCCAACCATAATAGACAAGCCCTTGGTTTGTGTGCAAAAAATGTTTGTGTGTGTGCGGGTAGGTGGTGCACACGCTCCACAAACTTTGGGGTTAACGACAGCCTTTCTGGCTGCAGTGGTGAGAGAAAGACGAATTGTGTAGCTCAACAGCAATTTCAGAACCCACTCAAGCTTTCTGCCACGCTGTGAAATCTCAATGCACCTCAACGAGACTCAAAATTGGTTTACATTCTCCTCTATGAGTTTACGGGTTAGTAAAAGCTGATTTATTCCACTCACTTGCCACTTCAGGATATTATTGCCAAGGCATCTGTTGGGAGACAGCTTGCCTGTCTCATTATGGACTTGCTTAAACTGTGTCCCCGTTCCTAGAGGTGGCGGGTGGGCAGATCTGGATGGATCAGTGACAGGAAAGACACTCCCATATAAGCCTCTTCCCCTCCCATAACCCAAACTTTGGACTATAGACTAATTAAGGCAACTTCTGTATTTCTGGAATCTGGATGGATCCTGTATTGTCCAGATCATGGTCCTATGAACAGGAGTGCATTTTGCTAGCATGCCATTGCCACAGCCTTCCCCAACCTGGTTCCCCTCTAGATGAGTTGGACTACAGCCTCCATCATCCCCAGTGTTGCTCCTGTTGTCTGGGGTGCTGGGAGTTGTAGCCCAACCCGTCTGGAGGGTTGGGGGAGGCAGGCTGCCTTACATGATAAGCAGGCGTTCAATAAACTCAGCAGTCCACACACACTTTTAAAACTCACCTTTGTCGATTTAAATCAGTCCCTGCCGATCAACTAACACTTTCATTGATTAATCTGCTCTTTAAACTTTGTAGCTCTAACCGAAATGGTTACCCTGATGTTCATGGGAAAGCCAGTCCGCTGCGGAATCCGCAGGTTGGATTCTTAGAAATTCAAACTTTATTTGAGTCTCTTGTAGATTTCTCCAACTTCTCCAAGCAGCCTGGGCCAAAGACGGAACTGCAAGGAGGCCTGGAGCCACAGCACCCAAGGACATTTCTTTGCACCAATAGGCTAGATGTGAGAGCTGGACTGACCCGGGTTCAAAAGCTTACCCAGCCAGTGACTCCCAGTCCCAGTCCCACAGACGGAAGGAGGAGATAACAGCTGTTTATAAAGATTAAAGAGCTTATTTGTAAGATCCAATTACATGGGATTAAGGCAAGCAATGCAGGCTTCTCTTACGCAGAAGAGATTACTCTGTCTCACTACATGATTGCAGATGTTCAAGACCCTAGCAGGTCTCAAGTTCCAAGTCCAAGTGAGAAGTGGCAAGGCTGAGATGAAGTGAAGTGAAATGAATGTGATGTGTGTCTTACCCCAACCTTGGGGTACCTGTACCTATAAATAGGATATTACTCACAATTTATATAACCTATTGTTCACAACATGTTGGCTCCAATTGTCCCATGATTCTGACTCATAGACCTTGACATTATGTCTGGTGACTATCAGGAGACTTTGTGCATGTCAGGTGACAATCTCGTTCTGCCCATGCAAAACCTAGCACTAGAATTGGGTCAGGTGATCTTCCCTGCTCCCAATAAAAGTTTCTGAAACATGCCTTCTGAGTAGGGACAAATGAGAAATTTATTTCTGTTCATTTTTTATTGGGATTTTCCCAATTCGCCCCTTCCGGATCAAATACAGACTCAGATGCAATATGCTGCTGAAGTCCATACACTCCCGAGTTTGCAGTGTGATTTGCAGACCCCCCCAAAAAATGAAGTGTTTGGCAGCATGTGTACGTTTGAAAAAGGTGCATGAAAAAGGTGCACAAATACACTTTAATCAATGGGAGAAGAATGCGTACATTTCAAAGCAGCGCAGAATTTATATGTACATTTGGGGAAATATGCATGAAAATACTCACCGATTTTCATGCAAAAACAAAAACAAAAAACCACAGAGGAGGCAGGAACGGGCTGGAGCACTCCACGCTGCAACATTTTGTTGCAGCTCCACTTGTGCTTAGTACTTGCAGATCACCTGTTTCCTTCCCTCCTGCCCCCCCCCCAGCTGCAGGGGAGCCAGGTCCAACACAGCTTCAGCTTTGCTAAATATTTCTTCCTTAGCTTCTCGCCTTCCATTTCTCCTCTGCTCTCTGAGTTCCTGTGGCAGTTCTGTGGGCTGCATTCTCTCCCTCTCTCACCCCCACCTTGTCCCCCACTAAAACTCTTTCCCACTTGGGCCCCAGCTGTCTTGATTTCGAGGCTCTGGAGTAAAAACCCAATTTTAAAACAATTTGAAAGCAATTTTGCAGAAGCCTCCAGATAAGAGGCAGCAGTTTCATTAGGATCAAAATAGTCACTTGGCACTAAGGGGGGGGGAGGAGGAGGAGGAGGGAGAGGGTGCCCAGAATGTGTCAACCTGCTTTTTATTGAATCTGAATATGTTAGTTAAGTGCTGCTGTGTTTTTCAAAGAACCTTAGGGAATGCTCATAAACTTTCAGGTGGCAGGAAATCAAGGTGCATTACCTTTCCTGAAAAAGGGGTTATCAGGGCTTGTTTTGTGTCTTCTGCAAAAGCAGTTCAATTAACCAGCAAAGGCCTGTGGCTTATGCTGGCTCAGCTTGTCTGAGCATGGAAAGCTAAGCAGGGTCAGGCCTGGTTATTACTTGGATGGGAGACCCCTCCTCTAGTTTCCTGCATTGAGCAGTGGGTTGGACTCGATGGCCTTGTAGGCTCCCTCCAACTCTATGATCTATGAATCTATGAAACCAGCTGAATAGCACCATCCTGTGATTGTTCAAAAACAAGTCCCGCTGAATTCAGTGGGGCTTATTCCCAAGTAAGTATGCATAAGATTGCAGCTCTAGATGGCCAGCCTGGAAACATGTAGACTCTTCCAGGACCTGTGAAGTCAGGACTCTCATTTGCATTTATATTTCTGATTGTCAGGGACATGGACAACAAGAACTGATAACCAGAGCTAGATGTTGTCATATTCCATCCCAGGGTGCCTGAATTCGGTTGCTGGGGCCAAAGGTTCAGGAGGTAGAAGATCCTGTCTTGTTTCATTTGTTCATTGATTTACTTGTTCATTAAAAACTATTTGTAAATCTCTTTTCTGCCCACCAGGGCCCTCAAAAACAATGTGCAATTTAAAACAATACAATAAAACCAAATCACAACAGAATAAGAGCCCCCGAACAAACCAGAAAAATATTAAAATCATCAAAGGACCAGCAAAACTGTGCAGTTTTTTTACTGCCCATCTAAAACCCAGTAGGGATGGAGCCAAACGGACCTCCCTTGAGAGGGAGTTCCATAGTCAAGGTGCTGCCACGAAAAAGGCCCTGTCTCATCAGGCTCTCGGCATTTATGGTAGACAGTATGAGAGATCTCATACTGCCTACCATCCATAGACCAATGCTTCCTTACCCCTATTCCTGATTCTGTCACTGAAGACAATTCTAGAGTAAAAGCACTTAGGGCCCTGAGTGCTATATATACCCTTTCCAAAAGGTACTAGATCCCAGCCTGAGGCCATGACATTGTCTGGTTCAAGCTCTTGGCAGTGAGTACACAAATAGAGAGTAAGAAAAGAGAATACAAGAATATGATGCTGCCAAGATTGATCTCTGAAAGAAGTTTGAAGACCTGGCAGAAGATGCACCGGGAAAACATCAACAATCGCTAGGAGCACTCTGCGTAGACTCTCTCAAGGCATTGGCTTTGGAGTGCCTAACCTTATACTTCATTATACTTTCAAGTCAAACATTCAATGCTAATTATATGGGATGCTAGCTCAATTCAGTGGGTCTTGATGGAGCTCCCAATTGGAATTCCCTCTCAGCAAGCCTTCCCCTTTATGTCACTTTCTTCCACCCTTTTAGCCAAAACTTATAACCCCTTTCTCAACGCTACCTTGAAAAGCTAGCAATTGTGGCCAAAAACACTGGCTCCACCCAGGGCCAGCATCAAGGGTAGGTATGGTCAGGCACCTGGCAAGGGCCCCACCAGCAGGGGCCCCTAACTAAGTCTCTGATTTCCCTTCTTCTTACATCATGTGGGCACCGCTTGTTCACATGTCTCTCTGTCTGGCCCAGACAACGGTGGTGGTGAGGAGGAGCAGGAGATGGCATCACCAACTTGCTCACTGGCTGTCTGCCTACCAAGCAAGGAGATGGTAGCAATGATGAGGAAGAGGAAGAGACACAAGAGCAGCTGGTGACCATGGCAGTGGGAATACAGACTCACGGAGGGAGGGGGCCCACTGAGGGTGTCTTGCCCAAGGGCCCTCAAAAATCTCAAGCCGGCATTGGCTCCACCCACTTTTCCCTTGTTACCCTCTTACAGACCATCCACTATTTACCAACCTGAACAAAAATCCCCAATTAAGGGAGGGGGGCATTTTCCAGATTGGGGACCTCTTTGAAAGGGAAGAAAACTCCTATAACTGAAACTAAATTGGACACCCCTTTGCAGGATATTCACCCCAGTCGGATACCTCCCCCTTAATTGAAAAAGGGGGAAACAGCTACATCCCTCACTATAGCTGAACGTTTATGTGCCTGTTACACTCACCTTCTACAACCTCCAGATGTGTTGGACTTCAACTCCCATCAGCCCCAGCCAGCATGACCAATGGTCAGGAATTCTGGGAGTTGTCCAAAACCTCTGGAGAGCACCAGGTTGGGGAAGGCTGCATTAAACAAATGAAAACAAAATAAGAGGGGAAGGCACCAATGTGTAAAAAGAATGAAAGAGAAAAAAGTATCTGGTGCCAACTGAAATATTTTATTGCCCAAAGCGTTTTGGTATCATATGAGATAGCTGGGGGGGAAATTTTAAGTGCACTTGGAAAAACCTTTGGCCCCTGACAAAGGTACATACCAAAACATGTTGGGCAATAAAATATTTCAGTTGGCACCAGCCACCAGATACTTCTTTCTCTTTCGTGCATTACACACATGCAACCAAGCAGAATGGGTGCCCCTTATCTGTAACCTGTTCCTAGATAAGACTCATGGAAGAATATCAGGGTTAAAAGCAGTGTGGGAGACTGCTCTGTAAGGCCCCTTGTAGGCCCCTTCCAACTCTATGATCCTATGATATCCTATGATATTCTATCCCTGATTCTTGATGGGACTCAGTTTAAAGCCACCCTCCATTCCGTGCAGTGTTGGCAGAGACCAGGGAAGCTGCGCAAAAAGTACTGCACGGATGGCTCGTCACCCCCAAGCAGTGAATGAAATCAACATATCTCCGTCTCCTCATTGCTGGAGGGGGTACAGAGTGAGTGGATCCTTAAACCCCTTATGGTGGTATTGTCCTAGGGTGGCTTTATACTGGGATCACATTTTTCAAAACTGTCTCTGATATGACAGAGCCAAGCGGTACATAAATCCCTTGTTCTCACCTCATTATTGATATCTGAAGATGCAATTTTTTAAGAAATGACTGCATAGTAACTGTTTGTTTGTTTGTTTGTTACATTTATGGATCGTCCATGCCATCTGGCCGGCAAACCTGCCACCCTGGGCGATGCACAACACGATAAAATACAGAATAAAATACATTTAAAACAGTATAAAATTCTAAAATCTTAGCCCACCCCACCGTTTTTAGTGAGCGGTGAAAGCTCAGCAGAGAGGGGGCATGGCGGAGGTCACTAGGGAGAGAGTTCCACAGTATGGGGGCTGCCACAGAAAAGGCCCTCTTCCTCGTCCCCACCAGTCTAGCTGCTGTGGCTGAAGGGACAAGGAGAAGGCCATCTGTGGCAGATCTTGTTGAGCGGCCTACTTGGTGTTGCTGGAGACGCTCCTTGAGATAAACTGGACCAGAGCCATATAGGGTTTTAAAGGTCAAAACCAACACCTTGAATTCGGCTTGGCAAGGAACTGGTAGCCAGTGCAGCTCCTTGAGCACTGGAGTGATGTGATCACGTTGGCGGCTGCCTTTAACCAGGCGAGCCGCCACATTCTGTACCAGCTGTAGCTTCCGAACCATCTTCCAGGGTGACCCCACGTAGAGCGTATTACAGTAGTCTAGGCGAGAGGAGACCAAGGCATGAACCACTGATGGGAGCAGATGATTAGGAAGGTAGGGGCGCAGCAGCCATATCAGATGGAGTTGATACAGCGCCGCCCGGCTCACAGCTGACACCTGAGCCTCCATGGACAGCTGGAAGTCTAAAATGACCCCCAAGCTGCGAACCTGGTCCTTCAGGGGCAAATGTACCCCATTCAGCACCAGGTCAACATCCCCTAACCTCCTCTTGTCCCCCACCAGAAGCACCTCGGTCTTGTCGGGGTTCAGTTTCAGCATGTTCCTTCCCATCCAGCCACCCACCCACTGACTCCAGGCACTTGGACAGGGTCTCAACAGCCAACCTTGGTGAGGACTTGAAGGAGAGGTAGAGCTGTGTGTCATCCGCATACTGATGACACCGCACCCCAAACCTCCTGATGATAGCTCCCAGTGGCTTTAAGTAGATGTTAAATAACATCAGGAAGAGGATGGAACCCTGCGGCACCCCACAAGTGAGCGGCTGAGGGTCCGAAGCCTCCTTCCCAAGAACTACCCTCTGGTACCTTCCAGAGAGGAAGGACCAGAACCACTGCAATACAGTGCCTCCCATGCCCAACCCCTGTAGGCGGTCCAGGAGGACCATATCAGTTTATTCCTGGCAGCTGCCAGGCTAGAAGTAGTAAAATATTGGAAGTCCGCCAAGGGACTATCTGTGAGAAGGTGGGTTGATAGAATGTGGCAAAATGCATTTTCTAAAAATGCACAAAATCAGAGCACTGAAAGGCATAGAAAAGCATGATTTGTTTGTCAATAATTGGTATCCTTTTGTTGTATTTGCCACCAAGTCATCGTAGTTTGATGGCACTTCATCCAACCAGCTTAAGGTTTGGAAAGATGCTCCCACTCCAGTGGGAAAAATGTCTCTGCATTTGGTCAACATATGGTAAGTAACCGGAGAAGACCCGAAATGCTGAGAAACTCTGTTGGCAGTGGCACTATATTCTTGCAGTATATGTGATTTTCTTGCTCTTGCTGTTGTGTGCTTATGTGAAAATGAAAAAACTGAATTATTATTTTTTGAATGTGATTGCATAGTAGCAAAAGCAAGCCTTTCTCCTGGGAACACTGGGAAGGACTGGAGCTCTCTAGAACTGGTTGGAGTCAGCCTAAAAGAAGAAACATGACCCTAGAATCTCTGTCCACGTGGGATCTGAATATACATCCTCCAATATGTTTATGCATTCCTTCCATCGAATAACAGCTTTAATGGCTGTGCTTTGAGAGACATGGCTCTCTTTTCATGCTATGCTTCACAAATAATCTTTAATTATGCCTCAATGAGGAGGGAGATGTGTCTTCTATTGATTCCCCATTTTTTTGTTTCCCTGCCTGATAAAAATCAAAGAGAGACCTTTCATCTTCTTGTTGTCATGAGTGTTTTCCTTTATCCCCATTACAGACCCTTACCTCTCACCCTGGTGGAGGTGCTCATCTTTGTGTCATTCGGGACTGTGATATTGAAAGGTTGGCCCTATTTAGAATGGGAAGATTAACACCCAGTAAATTTATATCAGAATCTCAATGGCTGACATTGCCTGGCTGTCACCTTGAAAAAGAACATGTGTCACATAGAGCCTGGCTGGGTGGCTGGATGCGTGATTGGTTAGAGCCATTCCTTCTGGAGTACAAGATGGCTGGTTGCAGTAGGAGAGCCAGGGGCACCTTTGGAAGAGGGACCATAGCTCACTGGTAGAGCAAATGCTTTGCATGCAAAAGGTCCCAGGTTCAATCCCTGGCATCTCCAGCTAAATAGATCTGCAGGTGATGGGAAAGATCTTTGCCCAAGATGCTGTAGAGCTACTACCAGTCAATGCAGACATCACTGGACTAGATGGACCTGTGGTCTGGCCTGGAATAAGGCAGCATCTTATTTTCCTATGGAATCAAAACATGGTTGATTGATGGCTTGTATGTTGAGACGATTTATTTCTTTGTGGTAGTAACACTTCCACTAGCCATACCAGTCCCACTAGTGCCTTCCCCAACAGGGTACGCTCCAGATGCTTTTGACTACAATCCCCATCAGCCTCAGCCAGTAACCATGCTCTTTAACGTTGCATATGTTTTTTTGGTTTATTGTGCTTTTATTTGATTGGTCTTGGTTTTCAATGTTTCGTACATCATTTTGGTTGGTTTCAGAAAGGGAGTATAGAAATACTTTAAACAAACAAATAATAAACTGTGTTTGCATTCGTGTATTGGTATTCGTGTTGGTATTCGTGTACCAGCTCAGACCCTTAGGTCATCTTCAGAGGCCCTCCTCCTGGTGCCCATGCAGAAGGAAGCTAGGTGGGTGGTTATAAGAGAAATGGCCTTCTCGGTTGTGGTGCCCTGCTTCTGGAATGCCCTCCCCAAAGAGGTCCACCTGGTGCCTACATTGTTATCTTTTTGGTGCCAGGCAAAGACATTTCTTTTCTCCCAGGCATGTTGTTGTTGTTGTTGCAGTTGTTAATTAAATTTCTATACTGTCCAATAGACATAGCACTCTGTGCAGTTTACAAAAATTAAAACCTTAAAAATACAATATAAAACATAATATAAAAACCATTTATATACAAAAACAATTAAAAACCACCAACAATTAAAAAAAATACCAGGACCTATTAAAAAGCTTTATTGTATGCTGTCAAATGCTTGGGAGTACAGGAAAGTCTTAACCTGGTGCTGAAAGGATGACAATATTGATGCCAGGCAGACCTCACTGGGGACAGTGTTCCAAAATCGGGGGGGCACCACCAAAAAGGCCCTGTCCCTTGTTGCCAAGCTTTGAGCCTCCCTCGGAGGAGGCACCTGCAGGAATTTATTTATTTATTTATTTATTACATTTATCAATCGCCCATCTGGCCGGTCACCCGGCCACCCTGGGCGATGTACAATTAAAATACAATAAAACACAATAAAATATAATAATTAAAACAATATAAAAAATTCTCATTAAAAACCTAACCCACCCCATATTCCCGCCTGAACAGCCATGTTTTTAATGCACGGCGGAAGCTCATCACGGAGGGGGCATGGCGAAGGTCACTAGGGAGGGAGTTCCATAATGTGGGGGCCGCCACAGAGAAGGCCCTCTTCCTAGTCCCCACCAGCCTGGCTGCTCTGGCTGATGGGATAAGGAGAAAGCCGTCCGTGGCAGACCTTGTTGAGCGGCCTACTTGATGTTGCTGGAGGCGCTCCTTGAGATAAGCTGGGCCGGAGCCGTGTAGGGTTTTAAAGGTCAAAACCAACACCTTGAATTCGGCTCGGCAAGCAACTGGTAGCCAGTGCAACTCTTTAAGCACTGGCGTGATGTGATCATGCCGGCGGCTGCCCTTAATCAGGCGAGCCGCCGCATTCTGTACCAGCTGAAGCTTCCGGACCGTCTTCAAGGGTAACCCCACGTAGAGCGCATTACAGTAGTCTAGGCGGAATGACTTCAGATGACAATTTTAGAGACCTAGTTCTAGATTTTTGTGGCTGCTTTATCTATGCCTGTGCTATTTGTTCTGTACTGTATTTTATTATTTTTAATATTGGTATTTTATTTTCTGTTTTTAACTGTTTGTATGGCATTTTAGTCTTTTAGTTGTGTGCAATCTGCCCAGGGGACATTGGTTATTGGGCAGATTAAAAATACAATGGATTAACTAATTCTTGGCAACCCCTCCTTCACACAAAACCAAGGAATCACATGAGGCAAGGTGAGCCAGTAGGATTGCCGACAGACGAGCCAGTGCTCAGCAGCTGGCCCCAAAAGTTAACACAGTTGCTGTTTCAGGGGTTCTGAAAAGCATGACACTCAGCATACCCAACTCAAACCTATGACTCCCAGTTTTCCAGCCAAGCGTGGATGCTCTCGTTCTACAGAACTAAATCTTCCAGAAGAAGCCAGCTATTTCTCCTGCCTTCCTTGCAGGTTCAGCTGAAGAGTCGCAGCATATAGAAGACAAATGGTGTCCCTATTAGCAGCACATCAATACTGTTTAAAGCGCCATTCTGAAGAGCGCCCGTCAGCCCTGTTAATCCACTTAATTTCTCCCCAGCTCGGGCGTGGATGTAAATAATTGTGCAGCGGCAGCCACCCCTGCTCCCTCCTCTTCAGCCAGACAGATTAGCCCTTGCCTCGTCCCCAGATATGGCTGCAGGATGCAAACATCATTTATGGCCATTGATTGTTCAGAAGGCCAAGCATATAATGCACCACAAAATGAGATTTTAATACTTGCTGAAAAATTACAGCATAATAGTATGGTTTGCGTTCCCCCACCCCCAAGCATAGCCTCTTTTCCATGGTTGAAAAGGAAACAGGAGGAAGCTTGAGAGAGATTCTGATTTTTGTCTCTGAACCCCTTCATACCTCCATTCTATCCCTGCCATAAATCCCATATTGTAGCCCTATTCAGCAGAAGTGGAGCTAGGTACTGAAAAGATCTGGGGCTCAGGCCTGCAGGACAAAAAAAAAAAATGCACAATTTTGCAATATGCTAATTTACATATGCTCTAAAGTCTGTGTGTGTGTGTGTGTGTGTGTGTCCTGAAAGGACACTGTCTCCTAAGGACACCCCTATAAATTGTAAAAAGGGATATATGAACAGGGGAGAGAAGGGCATTTGATTTAAGGGGGGGAAACCCTTAGGCAGAAAGATTCGGGGGGGGGCAGCAGAAGGTGAAGCACCTGTGGGCAAAAGCCAGCTAATCCAGGGGGATCAGATGCAACAGAGATCATCAGGGCCCCTGTACCTTTATTTCAGCAAGTGCCCATGGACAGCAGGGTGGTGGGGCAGATGGCCTCCCAGAGATTCGGGGCTCCAAATGAAAGATTTGGGGCTCCAGCCCTTGTAGGCTGTCCCCTAACACTGCCTCTGCTATTCAGAAGTTTTCACACAGCCACACATGATTAAAATCAACGAGGGGAAGGACAGGGGGGAGCCATCCAAGATGGTGGCCATCACTACATCTTGTGGTATTGACTTCCACAGTCTAACTATGTGCTGTGAAGAGGCCCTTCCTTTTTATCTGTCCTGAATCTCCCACCATTCAGCTTCATTGGATGGCCCTACGTTCCAATATTATGAGAGAAGGAGAAAAACCTCTCCCTATCCATTTTCTCCACACCAGGCATAATTTTATATGCCTCTATCAGATCCGCTGCTTGACTTGCCTTTTTTCTAAGCTGCAGAGTCACAGGAGTTATAGCTTTTCCTGGCAGGGGAGTTGCTCCAGCCCCTTAATCATTTGGGTTGCCCTTTTCTACACCCTTTCTTGCACTTGCTGTGCTCACTTCCTGCTCAGCTGCAGTCCCTTTTATGGGATCCAGCTGAGACATGGAAGCAACCATGTTTCAACACCTGCAGGGGTGGATCTCATGACAATACAGGAACATTCCATTTAATTCACTTCCAGCAGCGGTGGGTCTCAGGGCAGTAGCACTCCACAGTTCTTTCTTAAGCAGAAATCTTTGGATGCCACTCATCAGTGGCACAAACAAAGCTGTGTGGTTTCCAATGACATCTCCCAAGATGCACCTTGATACTATGCATGCACAAGAACATGTATACATGGAATGAGATCTCATATTAAAGGAGAACTCTTGTCTGAGGAGTTCACATGGATCAATCCATTACTTTACGAGGAAATAATGAACTCACTTGGGGCAAGTTCGCCCATTGCTACTTTGGACAAGTCAACCACAGGCCTCATGCAGCAAGGCTACAGATTCAACAAGCAAAAGTCATCTCTGTGCAATCAGAAAAGGCTCGTGGAAAATATAGAATTGATCGGAGCCTCCTGCTTGCACAGTCCTGGAAATAGCCAGTGCTTAATTTCTTAGATAGATAGAATCCATTTGTTTGGGCCATAGGTCATAACAAAAACCATCATTTGATATACAGTATACTGAATGCCAAGATCTATACAGTCATTGATCATTAGGCAATCTACCAGATATTCAGAAAAAGCATTGATGCACACAGTCTGCCTGTGGAGCCATAGAATGCCACCTTTCCAGTTACCGTATGTATCTATTGTTATTGGCTCATAGAAGCTCAGTGTTTTGTTGATTTAGTGCCAGCGAGAAGAAACTGTTCCAGGTTATCTGTATCTTAACTCCTTTGAAACAGGTCACCCAACACACAGCGGGGAAAATCATCCACTGCAATCCCCCAGAAATACAAAATCTTACATTAAATGGAACATTCCTGTAGTGACCGTCAAAGACCGCAAAGGGGGTCTGTTGGAACTGCAAGAGATGAGAGCCTTCCTAGTGGAAAACCTGGGGACTGTATTGATGAGTGGCACAAACGAAGCCCTGGAAACATCCTTCACACTGGTGGATGGGAGACGCATTTGAGGAAATTAGCAGAATTCAACTGTAAGGAAGGAAGAGAAAAATCTATCATGAATTAATCACAACAGGGCATCTTTGCTCAGACTTCTACAAAACTCCAATGTGATAATTTACTGGTGAGAATACCCCTCTAATGAGCTTCGAAGAAACGGCAGGGTTCTTAATAGGCTCCTTAATGAAGAATCATTTAGGCTTTTATTAACACTGAGGAAAAACACATGGTTTTCAGGAGCTATTTGGAGCTTGAAGAAAATGAATAATCACCTGAAACACTAAAACACAAACTCCCTAATGGGGCCCCCGCTCATGGTGTTAAGCAATATCACAATTTATTGGCCTTGCAATGAAGACTTACTTTGGGCTCCCAAATAGAAAATGCCAACATATCATGTTTCCGACAAATGCCATCAGCAACAGGTGTTCCCCAGGTGTTCCAAGAATTATGGAAAGTCTTGAAGCTGGTAGATGATCTTCCAGTTCCATGTTTGTTTTACATCCCTCTGCCATGCTTGTGGTCTTCCCATTGGGGCATCTGGTTGGCCACTGTGGGAACAGAATGGAGGATGAGATGGGCCTTGGGTCTCATTCAGCATGGCTGAATTCTTAGGTTGGGTATCTCCCGCTGGAATCCAAGGGACAGATCCCTGTTTTGTAGTTGGCCAGCAAAGGGACTTGTATCATATGAACTTTCCTAACTGGTTACAAAGGAATGAGTAGTTATTTCATTTCATGTCAGTTTTTCTGCCCCTGAAAATACCAAATATACAATTAAGGAAAAAACGAACAGAGCTGTACAATTCATGAATATATGAAGCTGCCTTATACAGAGTCAGACCATCAATCCATGTAGCCCAGTATTGTGTACTCGGACTTGCAAGGGCCTTTCTAAGCTCCATTTGAACTGGATAAGTTGAGGACCTTCTGCATACAAGACCTTCTGCATACAAAACATGTGCTCTACCACTAAGCAACAGCCCTACTTCCTTTGCGCTGGATCTGTCATCTTTCCAGCAGCCACTGTTTCAGTCTGCTATTGGTACATCTTCCCTGAACTCCAGCAAGTGGTTCCATACTAGCCAGTTGCAGTGCTTTTTTTCTGGAGAAAAGGGTACCGGAACTCTTGGATTACATTTCCTCGGGAGTAGATGGCGATTAAATTGTAATGCAATTAATAGAAGAAAAGGTGCTGGAACTCAGTTCCGGTGAGTTCCACCAGAAAAAAAGCCCTGGCCAGTTGTATCCAGACAACATTCCGGTATGTTCAAGACTTCAAGTTATCAGCAGTGCAGCACAGTGATTTCACAATGCAATGGCAAGGAAGTGTGCCCTTCTGAAGGCCATTGAAATTTCAGGAGAGCACAGGAGAGTTGACAAACCGATGGCTTGGATAAGTGGCCAAAATTGGACTGACTGTCCAAACTGGGGCAGTCCTGCATCATGGTTTGCCTGTAGCTTTCCAAATTTCTGCCTTCAGGAAAAGCTTTCTGGATGAGCTTGTCACAAAGGGAGCACAGCACAGCTGCCACAGATGGAACTCTAATGCAGGGGTGTGGTACATCAGAGCCGTGGGTCACATCTGGCCCTCTGGGGTTCCCCAGGCAACCCTGCCCCTTTCCCTGACCTCACCCCTTTTCTGCTGACCACCAATTGTTTTGTTTCCTGGTTCTGCATGTTCTAAAGGTCAAAATGCCTCTCATAAGGCTTAGTTACTGACAGTAGGAGCTTTAAGCTACACCAGTGTGGTGTAGTGGTTAGGGAGTTGGACTGGGACTCGGATCCGGGTTCTAGACCCCGCGTGGCCATGAAACTCACTGGGTGACTTTGGGCCAGTCACTGACTCTCAGCCTAACCTACCTCACAGGGTTGTTGTGAGGATAAAATGGAGAGGAGGATGAGGATAATGTAAGCCGCCTTGGGTTCCTTGCAGGAAAAAAGGTGGGGTATAAATATAATAAATAAATAAATAAATAAATAGGCTGCTATTTACATATTTTTTGGGCCTGCCCCTTTGGCTTTGGCCCTGCCCATCTCTGGAAAGCCACCCCCAAGAGCTTTTTTAAAATTGAATTTGGCCCTCAGGCTGAAAGAGGTTCAACGCTCCTGCTCGCATGTTTACTGCAAAGGATTCTGGGCAAGTGTTGGTGGACTTGTGGTTTGAGGAATCCCCTTTGCTTTTTTCTAGAACTCCAGACTCCACCGTGTGGAGCCAGGTGCCAAAGGGTAGCTCAGAGCTGCAGCACACACTTAGAATTGCGGGATAGGATGCCTCTGAGCATATGCTCAGTGCAGGAATTTGTTTCCTTCAACAACCCCACTGGCCCCTCCCAGAACTGAGCACACAGCCCTTTTACACAAAAATCCATGCCTGGATCCCCCCCCCCGACTTACTAAATGAGGGGAGCAGGATATTGTGGCTATTGTTGGAAGTCAGAAAGCCTTACTGAGCTACTGCAATTCACATAGAGGTCTACCGGTTGATCCTGATCTACATTCATGCTCAATTAATCTGCTCCTTTTCTCTGCTTATGAAGGATTCAGCAGGCAACATAGCACCCAGCCCTACAGGTGGGACAAGGCACATAGGTGTCAGTGCGCATCCACATGCTTCACCTACACATCAACCCATGTGTGTAGGGCTCATGGGGCTGTGTAAGCCTAACACAGACACACACAATGGCCTCTTTCATCCAATGTCTCTTACCTCCCCCAGCTCCCCCCCCCTTTGGAGTATAAAATAGCTGGTTGCACAAAGGCTAAGTAGGAATGTTTTGCCCCTATAAAATAATATGGAGATGGTACCTAACTCCAGTAAGATTAAATAGAATAGATAACAATTGCTCCGCACTTTGCTGGAGAGGATGTCAGGAAATAGGTACATATGCTCATATGTGGTGGAGTTGTAAAAATGTTCTGGAATTTTGGCGAGAGGTTTTTACAGAAATATCAGAAATTATTGGTATTAATCTAGAGGTCTGTCCTAAACTTGCTTTGTTATCAATAACCGATAAAGTAACTTATGCCCAAAATATGAAGGAACTAATTGTAAACTTGTTAACTGTGGCTAGGTTAATAATAGCGAGGAAATGGAAAGTACAACATGTTTTTCTAATAACTGATTGGTATAAGGAAGTTTGGGATATAGCCCTAAATGATAAACTAACTTGTAGTATCAAATGTAAAAAGGGGCAGTTAAAGAAGAAATAAGTTAAAGAAGAATAAGAATCCAGTAAGGTGGCCATGTGTCCTCTTTTACGGAGGATTGTCTTCTACTTCAAGGGCTGCCCAAGGACTATCCTCTATTTTTAAAAGCATCCTCTGTTTGAAGGGCTGCCCAGTCCAAGTCCAGTAGAAAGATAAAGAACCATCAGAAGGAAGAGCAAAAGGGCCTCGAAGTTGCCCATCAACACTTAGCACCTGGACAGCAGACTGAGCAAGGCACGCGGGTCACCCGGTCACAGTCTTCCATGCTACGGTGAGATGTTCTCTATTTCTATTTAAAATATAATGATGATTTCTAAATGTCTTCACATATCTTTATGTATTTCTACATATAAATTAGCATATGCACATTTTATACAAATTGGTTTCCTCTTTTTCTTTGTGATGCATTTCCTTTTTCTTTTTCTTTTTTTCTTTATTATTCATGAGTGGCCACTCGAACACTCAGCAGCACCAAAATGCTGAGTGGGGATTCCCTAGGCCTGTCAGGGCTGCGGGACTTGTGGTTAGAGAAAGGAACCTTGTTGAGGCCTTGCTTGCTGCTCACGCCCAGAGTCTTGGGGCTCAGCGGGGTTGAGAAGTGGCTGGGGCCTCCAACACCAGGAGAGATGTGGTCAGTGGGGTGGAAGCGGTCGATGCATGGCTTCCCACTCAGGCCTGGGTCAGCCTTGCCCTGACTTTCCGTCAGGACATGGCCAAGCGGCTCCCACTTAGAGAGATTGCTCCACAAAGTTTGAATCATTGCAGATCCTCTTGTTATGTTAAAAGTCAATAAAGATGTGGCCCTGGTTAACCCAATGACAAGTGTTTCACGACCTCTTTATTCCAGTGGTGGCGGGTGCAGCTCTGGCTAAGCTCATTAGGCCTTACTGTTGGCCTGCATGAACAGAGAGCATGGCCTAGAACTCTCCTGCAGTCGTGCATTGCAGAGCGAGATTGCTGGTAGTGCACAATTTATCTTTCAGGAAAGCTTCTCCACCACTACTAATCATTGCACCAAGCCACCCCTAGACTCTCCAGAGCACACTACCAAAACCCACTGATCTCGTGCTTTCAACTCCAGATAAATTCTTCACCGGCAGCAGGGTCGGTGCTACCATTAGGCCAACTAGGCAGCTGCCTAGGGCGCAGGGCTAAAGGGGGCGCCAGAAACGCCTTGGGGGGAAAAATACAGTGCTAAAGAGTTGGAAATTGAGCCCACTTTTGAAGCAAATCGGTTGAGACAAAGGAGAAAGAGAAGGCAGTTAATAATGTCCCGTCCCGTCCCCCCCGTGATGCAGCAGGAGAGGAGAAAAGAGAGGTGGCTGGGCGGGGAAACAAAGTTTGATGTGAGCAGTGCACACAGCACGGAGATATGCGGCAGGCTGCGAAGCTGGCAAAGAGCTGGAAGAGAAGCGATGGGGGACAGCAGCAAAGAGAAGATCTGCCGCACGTGAGAGGAGGCGGCGGCGGCGGGGACCGCTGAATGAAGCCCGTGGAAAGAACTTACATGGAAGTAAACCCCCTTGATCTCGATAGAGCTGGAAACAATATGTTTAGGACTGGATAGGAAGGGTGTGTGTGTGTGTGTGTGTGTGTGTGAATGCGGATCATGAAAATGGGCATAGGGCTGGAGGGAGGGAGGGCTCAAGTGGGAAGGGGGGCACTAAATATCTGATCTTGCCTAGTGCACCAAACTGCCTTGCGCCGGCCCTGACCGGCAGTGTTCTGATGATCAGGCAAGTTCAAGATAAAGGTGGGCCTTTATGTCTTTTAAATAGGATGTGCTGCGCATCCCCCAGTGACAGCTTTACCTAAAGCAGATAATGAATAAGGTGCCTCTGGGACCACTGGATGGGAAGGCAGAATATACTACGGCGAATGTAGGGCTCTTAATCTACCCAGAGAGCTTACTTGGGATTCAGATGGCCAGCAGTTACCAAGCAATTACAGAGTTAATTAAATGGGTATCCATGCCCCATGACATAAAACATGATTCCAGAGGCATCTGCTGTGTATTGGATTTCAGAGGAATAGATGAGAGGGAGGGAGGGAGACGCCAAAGGAGGAAGCGGGCTAGAGAAACCACTTCAAGGTTTATTATTAAAAAATGAAAGGGACGTTCATCATGGTATCACGCTCCTTGATGTGGAAGGTTTGCAGGGAGTGCGGCGTTTGCTTCATTTCAAAGGTCTTTGCTCCAGCACGGTATGCAGAGGAGGAGAAGAAAGGGCCCATTGCCAAATTCAGTTGAATTAGTCAATAATATTTAATTAATAACACTGGCAATCTCACAAGGCTTTTTAAGTGTGGCCACAGTAATCACCGTTCCTGTTCCACTTAAATTTATTTCTCGGCATGTTCTGCCAGTGGTAAACCTAATGCTAATATTACAATTATAATTAATCTTTATGCCTGAAATGGTAGTCATGAGGAGGAGAGGAAACAGGAGGTGGATTTGGAGGGGAACCTAGTAGGTGGCATTAGCAGGAAAAGGGGTACCCACTTCTCCAGCCTAGTAAAGATGCTCTCTTTTTCTGAGTTGAAACTGGAAGCACTTTTCGCTCTTATCTCCACCACCACTATTGCCTGCCTGCTCAAAGGCTGACTTGGAGTGCGTAATGTCAATCTGGTAGTCTAATCCAAGTTCTAACTTGCACCTTTGACCCGGTGGGTCAGAGCATAAAGCAACTTCCATCACTCCCAGCCAGCATGGTCATTGGCCCCTTGATGTTGCCATTTCAGTTCTGATCCTTTATTTTATTTTAATTTTGTTTTATTGTGTTGTGTTGTGTTGAGTTGTGTTGTATTGCATTGTATTGTATTTAGATCAGGATTGCTGGGAGGAGGAAGAAAATTTAACCTTACCCTCCTTCCAGCAATCATGGTCTGCTCCCACCAGCCCACCAAACAGCAGTTTGGCAGGGCTTTGGGGGGGGGGGCTGATCCTGCTGGGAAATGGGCATGTGAGGAGAGTCATCCCCACACACCCATTTCCCCAGAAGAATCAGCTGATTCTCCTGGGAAATGGGTGCACAGGAATGACTCTCCTCGCATGCCCATTTCCCAGCCCAGTCTACTCCCACCAGCCTGACAAACAGCGGATTGGCAGGCAGGCAGGGGGGCCAGATTTTGCTGCTACCCAGGCTGTGCAGGGAAGACTCTCCTTGTGCACAGGGCAGTGCGGGGGGGAATTGGGGTGGTAGGCACCCTTGGAGGGTTAGGGCACCCATGCTGGGGGCCTCTCAAGGCTGCATGTGGCCCGCAGCCTGTGTGTTGTTGCCCACCCCTGGCTTACATAATCACCTATAAGGTGGAGAAAGAGCCCCTTTTCAATTCACATCAGCTTCTCATTCAACCTTGGAACATGAGACTGTAGCAGAGCTCAGAGTGAATCCTGGGTTCTTCTTATCCCGAGATATCTTATGTTTATGTAAATTTGCCCTCAGGCTACCTTAAGCTACTGAGTTCATCTCTTGCTGCACTATCTCCAGCTCTAATTCCCTGCCTGATTTCTCTTCCACAGTCAAGCAGAACAAGAGTAGCCTGAAAGAGTGTTTGTTTGTGCATAATTAGCCATTCTGGCCAGAAGGTGCTTTGTTACAAGTGGGCAGTTTCCTCACCTTGAAGGGAATGATTTATGGAAAGGGGCGTAAGTGAGGTTTTAAATTATTCAATATAAATGTAAATAAGGGAAAGGGAGGGTTGAATAAATTGTGTGTATCGTGTGGACCCGCAAGGGGGTGAGGAGGAATGGACAGAAGGTTGGATGCCCCTTCAGACACTACAGCCTTTGTTTCTTAGATGTAGGCAACAAACATCACCAGTATACTGCATTGTGGTCCGGAAGGATGCCCCCCCCCTAAAAAAAAAAGTCAAATGGAACACCTCTGTTCCTGCCTCCTGTTTAAAGCTGGAGATTATATAAGGTCTACCCCTGCATGAGGGAAGGTTTGCTTTTTAGATACTATATCTAGGTATGTGCGACACTGGAGAGCTCCTTCTGTTTGAGCTTGACAGACTTTTGACACACTTGCAATCCAATGGCCAGAAGTGGGCCAAGTCAAGGGGGGCGGGATTCAGCTTCCGTGAAATTGCTAGAAATATTTGCCCAAATGTGGAGCCGAGAACTGTGTATCTCTAGTGCAATTTACGCAAATCACAATTCGTGTGAATTGGGGCCGACCCGTTCGATTCGAGTCATTGCTGTTCTTCTTCTTGTTGTTCTTCTTGTGGCCTGTAACACAAGAAGTGTGGAAGCATCCTCCTCTCACTGCATAATGCACACGCCCCACCACTGGCCACCTTGAATTTTCTGACAGTCAATTACAGATTTGTGCGAAATTCGGGCCCCCACTCCACAATTTGCAACAAATTGCAGAGCAGAGGCCCAAATTTTGTGCAAGTCTGCCGGCTTTTTCAAAGAACATTATGCAAGTCATGGTTCTGTTTTAGAAATTGAAGTGTATTTCTGTAAATTATAGTCATTATTTATAAATTTGCACCTATACATATTAATTAGCATATGCAAATGTGATGCAAAATTATATCTTCTTTTGTCCTCTTTTTTGGCACTGTGTAAGTGGCCACCCTAAGCTTTTTTCTCCCTCTTCTTTCTCTCTCCATCTCTAAGTCACTGCAGTGCTGCAGATCTCTTACCATCCTGTTATCTAGTTACATTCCGCCTAGCTAAAGTATGTCAAAATCCTGGCTCCTGAAACTTTAGAGGGGATTTTTTTTTTCATCAAGCCCACCGCCTTTTAGAAACACTGCCTTTTAGCAACCCACTGCGTGTCAGGTCAGCAGGAGCCAAATTCTGTCATAACAGAGAATGCACAAGTCTCACTAGCAAGGATCTGTCTCCACAGACAGATGGGTGACAGGACTGAGACATCTGGAATCATATATTTTTTTTCTGCCTTTGGCTGTGATAAGAAAGATGACATTGATCCAGAGGACTAGCAGCTTTATGTATCTCGGTGACAGATCAGCCTAGAATGGGGAAGGTCAGATAAGGAGACCTCTCTCCTTAGGCCCCTAATGGATTGACACTATCTTAGGAGCTTGCTCGGAGGGAATGGGCCAGCTAGCTAAGTCTTCAGCTGTATGGAACGGCAAACAAAGGCTAGTCTGTCTGCAACTGCTTTTGAATCCATCCTGCTTCCTAATTTACATTCCTTCTCAGCTACAGATAAAGGTTTTTGTTCGCCAGCGATTTACTGAACAAGATTCTCAGCCAATAGATAAGCTTTTTAAGGGACCAGCTAAATAAGTTAGAACAAAGCACCATGCAAGGACCCAGATCCTCTGTAAAATCATTTGGGCCTATTTGAGTTCTCCTCCCTGAGAAGCCCCTCCTGGCTGTCCTCCCAGTGCAAGCACATGTGAGTAACCAGACTGTGTGAGACAGGAGTCATAGATTTTGCACTGGTTGGAAAATGTGACTCTAGAATCATGGACAAGATCAGGGTGTGTAGGCCTTGATTTTGTGGAAGTGCAGAAAACATACAGAATGTGGCCTGGGTGCAGAATTCAGATTCCATCAAATAGTTTCCATTTTTGTAAAGTTTCTTGCCCTCATGGCTGCAAGGATAGCCTTGGAAATCTCAGAAGCCAGAGACATGGATGAGAAGGAATTTTAGCAGTTGGCGAGGGAGGGAGGCTGCATAATATCTCGGCCTTCCCCATGACTAGCAAAACTAGAATAAATTCCCAGCCAGCTTTGCTCTTTGGTTGCCAGGAGCCACTGATGCTAGAACCAGGTAGGGTGGCCATGGGCCCTTCTTTACAATCCTCTGTTTGAAGTGGCCAGAGAACAGCTCTCTCTTTGGAGGGCTGCCGAGTCCAAGCCTGGCTTAAAGATAAAGGGAATGAACCCGGAGGAGGAAGAGCAGGGGCCTTGAAACTACCCAGCAACACTTTGCACCAGACAGCTGACTGAGCAAACACACAGCTCACCTGGTCACTGTGGTGAGATGTATTTGTATTTAAAACATAGAACATATGTCTAAATTGGCACTGTATATATACACACGCAGACAGAGAGAGAGATGCAAATTTTGTGCAAATCTGTGTCTTCGCTTGTCTTCTTTTTTGGTGACACGTAACCTGCCACCCTAAACCCATGGCTCTGTGTATGGTGAGTCTCCAGGGCTGCAGATTGGAGCATCTCTCTGGGCAATGAAAGGTTTCCAGGTACTGGACTGGCCCTGCTCACCTGGCTAGCCATTGAATCTCCTCAACATGAAGAGCTATAATGGCTTTGTGGTAAGGGTTGGACTTCACCTGTAAAGAGTGGGGGCTGGTGACTCCAGTGTCAGTGGGGCTGCATATCTGCTCCAGACTTTATTCTGAAAGCTAAAGGAGCTATCCATGGTGATGAACCCTATCCCCAGACCAGGCTCTGTGCCATGGATAGCTCCTTAAAGGTTTGGAGTAAATCCGGAGCAGATATGCAGCCCTGCTGACATTGAAGTCACCAGCTTCCACCACCTGTAAAGCATTCCCTTCTTGACTCTGGTGCATCCTGGTTCCTCCCTTGTTCCCCAGCCCTGACACCTAGCATAACCTCCCAGCTTGACTCCAGTGGGGCTCCTGGTTCTTGCTCCTGACTCCACCTGGACAGCTCCCTACAGCTCATCCCTGACACTGGTTTATTGAAGAGCTTTTCCTGATGCTAAGGACGGAACCCCTTTTGTCTCCGCCTCCGACTGACCGGCACTGGCTGCAACATCACTATATTTAGGGTGTGAGATGAATCCCATATGGAAACCTCTTCAGAAGGATAGGCCAGAGTGGGACATGTCTTGACCACTGACGGAGGCTTCTAAGAGGCTACTGCTCATTCCCAAACAATAGACCAGCCTTCCATGATTGGGTGCTCTACAGATGTGTCAGACTACAACTCCCAGCATGCCCCTGGAGCATGCTGGGAGTTGTAGTCCAGCACATCTGGAGGGCACCAGGTTGGTGAAGGCTGTGCAATAGGGCTGCCTCCACTTCACACACACATAGGTGAATTAGGGCTGAGAAGGACTGATGTCTGTGCTCAAGCCAGCCTTAAGATAAGCAAAACAAGCTTTGCAATGCCATATTTTAAATGTTAGATAGATCATTAAGGTTCTATTATTCATCAACAGCCCTGGAGAGAGAGCAATCCATGAATCAACCTTTCTGGTTTTAGATTGGGTGACAGGAGGACTCCGAGAAACAGAAGACAATATTAGGCTATCATGAGAATTCCCTTTTGCGGACTGTCCCCCAGAGTAGCGGCAGTTTGTTTGCATGGGAAGAGTCGACAAGACTGGGGGGGGGGGGTTGCCTCATTATTGCCAGCAATGCAGCCTGCCAAACTTCCAGGAGGAAAGGAATGCCCAAATTAGATTCTTGCCGGGATTGGAAATAACTTCAAGGTCCCAGCCCTCAGTAAATACTACAGTGAGTTTGCCCAATTAAGATGGGCTGGGAGTCTGTCCACCCACTCCTGCTTATGAATTGAGAATGGACCATCACAGGCTGCCCCTCAATTAAAGCAGTAGCTTCAGCCAGGCAGCCTCCTGGACATCCCTGGTTGGATCAAGTTGCTGAGAGCACAGCGCAGGGTAATTGTGGAGAAAGGAGCCTTTGGGGGTTCCTACACACACACACACACACACACACCCTCATGTGTGAACCGGCTGGGGTGGGGTGGGGTGTGCATAGTTCATCTCGAATGGATGGCGCCTGGAAGTCCGGAGGAGCCAGGCTGAAAGCTTTCATATGTAAATGTAGTTCAAACCCAGTAAGTCATGAGTTCCCCTCCCTGCCTGGCCAGGTGAAGTTCATCTTGATTGGCTAAGAGGCAGCAGAGCTACAGGGAGGAGGGGGGGGGGAAGGTATATTTCCCAAAGCGTGGGTTTTGGTCTTTGTCTGTCTGTCTTTGGTCATCGCGTGGCTGCCCGGCTGTTGGAGTAATGGCGGCGTGCCAAGGAGAGGCAAGCCTTCGGGGGGGGGCTCAGGAACCGACCCCAGGTAGCTCCTGGTGAAATTAGCTGAATGAGGGCTCTAATAAAGGCAAGCCTTGTGGGAGTTTACCCATCTCGGACCTGCGGGTAGATGTGGTAATTCTTCATCGGGCAGCAAGGTGTGCTGGATCTAACCCTGGAAGGAGACTGACCCTCAGGTAACAAGAGTGTGTGCCTGAGAGATATTAAGAATCAGGTTTTGTTATTTTGCAGCTTTACTGTGTACCAAAGTGTCTCTCTCTAATTTTGTGTCCTTCCCTCATTTCCCACCTTTTGTTGTATAATGCTACCAGAATAAACCTTTCTTTGGTTTTACCCCACATGGGTTTTGTAGTTGCTCTGTGGCTTCAGTATCTAAATCCAGGTTACAGAATTACAGGCGAGTCCCTGAACAGAGATTCAAGTAGGATTGCAGACAGCTGAGGCTGGCAATCTGGTATCTTGAGATCTCTGGGGGTCTTGGTTCCTTTGGGGTAGGAAAGGGTGGGGGTGTGGCGGGCCAGCCAGACCCCCCTTCCTCCACAGTAATTATCAAAAGTAGAAGGGAGGGAGGCAGGAGAACTCTCCTGCTCAGCTGCTGTTTGATTAGCAGGCCGCGCCAGCCTCGGGAGACCGGGCGCATGAAAAATGCAAGAGACAGAAAATGTGCGAGTGACTCGCTAAACATCATTACAGCACTGGGTGAGGGGGAAAGGCCTGCTTAAACAAGCACAAAAGGTACTGCTGGCGGAGCTGGGAGCCAAACAGCCGGGGGGCGGGGGGGTTTCTTGTAAAGAGAGCTGGTCTATCAAAGCCTACACAACTGAGGAGGAGAATCGCAGGTCGAGATGTTTAGAGGGACTGAAAGGGATCTCTGAACATCTTCCATTGTGATGGGCTTGGAGTGGTGGAAATGAGCTGGCCACAATCACATTGACATGGGAAGATGCTTCATACATAGTCCAATAATGCCTACTCTGATGGGCAATGGATGGCTTTCCAAGGTAGTGCTCTGTCCAGGTTTTGGAGGACCTTTGTAGGGATGGGAGAACCAGGGACGCTCGAGCTCTCTGAAATTCTCGGAACTTAACTTCAAAGCTCAGTTCAGCTTGCTCCCATTCTTCTTTGTGACCGGTTTCTTCAGTTTGTTCGAATGGGAAATGTGCATTTTTCAACTTGTGCATTTTCAAATGCACATTTTGCAAACATGGAGGCAAGTACAGAAATTTGTCAACATGTACCTTTATTCACATTCAGGGTTGCAAACAGGGCGTTTTCGACCCTTGAGCAAGACACCTTTAATGCCCCCCTGCCTTAATGGGTCTACCTCTTCACTGCCATTGTCACCAGCTGCTGCTACTACGATGTCTCTGTTTCCTCATCATCGCTATCATCTGCTTGCTTGCCAGGCAGAGAACCAGCGAGCAAGCAAGCAGTGACGTCTACTGCTCCTCCTTCTCACCACTGCCAGCATCAGGGCCTCAGCGAGAGGCAGATGGGCAAGCAGGTTGCAATGGTGAAGAAAAGGTGCAGAGGACTCTTGTCGGTGGACCCCCTGCTAAGGTGCGGACCCTCGGCAATTGCCCAACCATGCCAACCCTTGATGCTGGCCCTGTTGCAAGTATTCAGACAGGGGCCCTCACAGCCGCACTACCTGTATAAGTAGAGATGCCAGGAATTCAGTTTGGGACCTTCTACATCAGTGTTCTCCAACCTTGGGTCCCCAGATGTTTTTGGCCTACAACTCCCAGCATGCCCCCAGCTATGCTGGCTGGGACATGCTGGGAGTTGTAGGCCAAAAACATCTGGGGACCCAAGGTTGGAGAACACTGCTCTACATACAGCAGCCTTTCCTGTTATGCCCCCCCCCGAATGTGGAACTGCCCACCTGTGGAAGTTCCCTTACCTCTTTCCCAGTATTTCTGCCATCAACTGAGCTCTTTCCTTTCTTGATGAGCTTCTGATTTATTGGCTATTTAGTTGTTTATGATTCATTTATGAGCTCCTTTACTGTGTGTGTGTGTGTGTGTGTGTGTGTTTTAAAAAAATAACCGGGTACTTTTTGTGTACTTTTTTAAAAATCGTCTTTTTCTATTGTTTAATTGGTTTTTAATTGTGTAAGTTGCCTCGAATGCTATCTAATACTAAAAAAAAAAAAAAACTGAGCCCTATCTTTGAGCTATGAGCCCCAACCAAACTGAGGGCTCCAACAGCAGAACTCTGCACCCCTCACTCCTTGTTACCACGAGGGCGGCGTATGGAAAGGGTGTGCACAATTGGCTTTCTTTATGTCCTCGTCAGCATCCTGGGGTCAAATGTGACTTTAAGGACACGATTCAAAAACATGCTTAAACTGGCTAGGTCTCTTTGTTTACAAAAAGCAGTTGTGCGCGCGCCCCCATCTGGATTGGGACCACAGAAGGGGGGGTGTTTAACCCTTTCCCCACAGACATGCCATGTTCCTGCTGAAAATCTCTTGCTCACACAAACACACACATGAAGCTGCTATTTGACCCATTCCTCACTCCCCAAATTGGGTGAATAGTAGCCAAGGAGCATTTTCAGGATTAAAGCCCTCCCTCCACCCTGCAGTTCCACTTCTGATCCATTTTTAATCACTTGCTTCAAGTTACATCTTTTTTCAATCTAGCCAAATCTGATTGGCTACAAAATGCCATGATGTAAATATGTTCACAGTGTGATCCCTGATTGCCTGGAGTCATTCAAGCAAGGGAAAAACAGTGGGGAGGGAATTGCACCCAGACTTGAGCAAAAAGAGAGGAACCAATGACTGCCAACTACTGTAAGAAAAGAAAGGATTGTGGGGGTTTTCAGGGAACATTCCTCTCCCATACCATCCCCTCCCGAAAGCACTATTTTAGACCAAAAAGAAAATGGCTGAATATTTTCCTGAATATTGAGGAATATTTGGCACAACCTTACTTTTGGGGAGGGAAGGGGCTGTAGAAATATTTCCTCAAACTCCTTTACATGAATATTGTTCTCACCTCTTTTCCCTCAGTGTCATTGTTCTCTCTCCTTTCTAGATTAGTCACATGGACTAGCCAATCAGAGATCTCTTAGTGGTTGAGATAAACATCACAGTGCTATGTAGCCAATCAGATTTGTCTCTTGGATGACTGAGGGACCCTGAGGGCAATTAATAGCAGAAGCCGTGCATGCCAGATTAACCACATGGATGATTTCACACAATCAGGGATCAACACACTTAATTGGGCTGATGTCACAATGCTACATAGCCAATTAGATTTGATTATGTTATAATGTCAGTAGTAGCAAGTGAAGTTGATCGAGGCTGAGAGCAAGACAGGGTAATGTAAATGAATAGGTCTTACTTTTCTTGCAAATGGTGTCAAAACATCCCAACAAGATGATGTTTTGTGACACTGGCAAAAAAAAAAATGTTTGTGAAAAATCATGTGGACTCAGCTCAGCTCAGCTTTTTATTTTATTTCATGTCTTTTTCAAAAATGCAATGTGGTTCCAGCTGCATCGATGTTTCTAGCAAACCCGGGCCCCAGGTTACAGCATGATTTAAAAGATAAGAAGGAGCTGCTCCTTCGACAAGCCACATTTGTCTATGTATAAACAGTAGCCATTCAAATCGAGCATCCCATCAATCCCACTCGCGTGAAGCATTCACGCTGCACTTTAAACAGCCCCAGAAGAAAGACGTTGGCTTCTCAGTTCCATGATTTGATGGCTGATCGGTTCATTGCCCGAGTCAGGGAGCTGCATTTGTATTTACAGAATGAGCCTGTGACTTGGGCGATGCAATCATTTGCTTGAGCTCACTAGGAAATGGTGTATAATACCTGACCTTAAATGGGAAGTAGCTAAAGAAATATTAGCACACAGCATGCTGGGAGCAGCCTCTGTCATTTAAAATCAGGGAAAGGTTCCCTCTGGCTGAGTGCTTCTCCATCGCAGCTAGCCCAGGCAAACTAGGTTCCCCTGTCTCCTGGCCCTGGAGCCCAACAGTGACCTGGGCATGGACTCAGAGGCTGAAGAACCAGTGGTACCTACAGAAGCAGCTCCAAGCCCAAGCACCACTGTAGAACCAGGGACCCCCAAGTCCAAGAAGCCTAAGACCCCTGAGCTTGGACTAACATCTGTGGCTCCTGAGCCTAGCTCCAGCACTGGGCCAGCTCACCCCCATGGGCTCCTACTCAGGCCAGAACCAGAATGCCCAGACAGAGAGAACCATGTCAAGACTTCCTTTCAGAAGATAAGAATGGTCCTTGCTGGATCAGCCTAAAGCCACACCAAGTCCAATGGTAGCTGGCCAGATGCTTTCAAGGAAACTGACGAGCAGGACATGGAGGTGGTGTCGGCCTTCCACTTTGATCTTCCTCCACCATCTGGTATTCAGAGGTAGACAGTTTCTGGGCAAGGACATTGACAGACCTATGTCCCCAATGAATTTGCCCAACCCCTTTTGAAAGCCATCAAAGCTGGTGGGTATCATGCATCTCATGGCAGCAAATTCCACAAGTGAAAGACAGATTGCAGGAAGACGTTTGTCTGAGCTCCCGATAATCAATTACGCTAGCTGACCTCCAAGCTCTAGTGTTTAGAGAGAGAGAGACCCTGCTATCCTCCCCATTCATAATTGTATAAACCTTTATTATGTTTCCCTTAGTTGTCTTTTTTCCTAAGGTAAAATCTCCAAATGGTTTTCGCCTTCCCTGCAGCTCCCTGATCAATTCAGTTCCCCATCCGTTTGTACCTTTTGCTACTCCTAAGGCCTAACTTTCGTGGAGGTGGCCAATCTGTTTTTGGGCTGTACCACTTGAGATGGCAGCTGGAAGCTCCTCTGAAACAAACAAACAAAGGCATCCATGCACATAGAAAGCTAGAATTTCAAGAAAAGACTAGGTGAGAACCTTTCTCCCTGACATCTAGCTTTCTATGTGCAGGGATTTTCTGTATGGAAGAGCATTCAACACCATTTTTGGTGGAAAGGCAGGATATATAATTAATTAAATGATTGATTAATGAATTAATTAATTAAATTGTGAGCTACCCACCAATAGTCTAAAGTGATACAGCCCAAACACAGTTTTATCACCTCCATGAGAACTAGTCTGACATAGGGTCTGTATCTCCTTTTCTCCTTCCCATCCCCTTCATATTCAACTTGTACAGCCATGTCTCTCCCCATTTATTTGTGAGGCATGTGATGGTGGCACCCATATAGAACTCTACCTCAGTTCCCAAGACATTCACTGTTAATAACTCCTTGGAGCAGATACAGCAAGTGGCTTCTGCTGCACATGTTGAAAATGGGGCTGCAAACACCTCTGGTAGCAACTGGACATGGTGGCGTCCTGGCCCTCCAAGGGACATTGCATGGAAGAAATGATGGCTTAACTAATTAGTGCTAATGCAAATTAGTGCAAATTCCCCCAAAAGTGAAAAACTGGTCCACAGGTCCAAGGAATCCACATGACTCAGAAAAAGCTGGTCTGCTGCAGAATCCACCAGTGAGATTCATGGAAATCCAAACTCATCTGAATCTGTTGAGGATTTCTCCAACATCCCTATCAGGTGGGAATGAATTTCCTTGAGGGCTTGAGCATATCTACTTGCTGCACCTGCAGAACTAGAATATCTGAGAGAAGGGTGGGTGCTCAGCCAGTTTCTCCATGAGTGACGAACAGTAACTTCCAGACGTCTTTTGCCTTTCCGGAAGAGGTGTGCCCTGGGGCCTTCTGTCAGTCATCCCCGTTTTCCCTCTCCCTACCCAAGCCTTGCTTGGATGTGACGGAAATAACATAGTGCAATGCGGGGGCCAACTACATCAGATGGGTACTTCTGCCGCTCGAGCCAGCTCAGTGGAAATTATTTATGAAAGGAAGTAGGATACAAAACTGCTTGACATTTTAAAAGGAATCATTAACATGCACTTGTGGAGAATCAGATCTGGAGTAGTTGAAAGTTTTCCCCGTCCCACGGCTTAATTAGAGGCCAGGCTGCCTGCATTTAATGTTCATGAAAAATTTAACCCCTGGCTGCTTTACTGACTGAGAATCAAAAGAAGTAACCAAAGCATATATTCCATGATTGGAACCAGAGACAGGAGACCAGAAGTATGGATGAGTCCAATGAGCCTGGCTCATCAACCAACATGAGCTCAGCTTGAGACATCGTACCAAACCATGTTTTGTGCCAATCATAGTTAGAACCCCCACCATGGTTGGAGCTTCCAAATGTGCAGCCAGCAAAATGCAGGTTAGAGCTGCATATCCGCTTTTGTTTTCCATCTGCTCAGCTCCACAAGTTCAGATGTTCACTCCCATCTGCACAGTGCAGCAACCTCTGGAGGAATAGTGATGACCATGTAGTTGTCAGCAGTTTGTAAATTCAGAGGTAGCAGAAAGTCACTGACAACCCACGTGGCCTTTTCAGCAGTGGCTTCCCATTTATGGAACTCCCTCCCCAGAGAGGCTCACCCAGAAGCCATTTCACTATATTTTGGCACCAGGCAAATACCTTTTTGTTCTCCTATCTTTTAAAGTTTGAGAGTTTAAGCTAGTTTTAACTGCTGCTTTTAGTTGCTGGGTTTTGTGACTTTTATTTAATGTTGCTTTGTTGTGTTGATTTTATTGTGCACTGCCCTGTCAACTGTGCTACTGAAAGGCAGTGCATGTATTTATTAAATGAACAACCAAAGCTTAGCACAACCAGTGGTTTGCAAACAGGCTTCAAACCATGGTTTGATAGCCATGTTTGGCAGCCCCTTGCAAACCATGGAATGAGATCAAGTGGGGTGTGATGGTTAGAACATTAGACTAGGATTGAGAAGAGCTGGGTTCACATCCACACTTGGCTGCAGAGCTCACGGGATGATCTTGAGCCAGTCGCTCTTTCTCAGACTCACCTACCTCACAGGATTGTTGTGGAGATAAAATGGAGGGGGAGGAACCATGAATGATGCCTTGAGCTCCTTGAAGAAAAGGTGGCATATAAGATAAGGTAAGATCGAAGCTGATTGATGGCTTGAGATGTAAAAAGTGGGTTTGTTGTGACATCTGAATGAAAATCGTTTGGTGCCCCAGAAAAAAAGAGGAAATAAACTTCCACATGATCTGCCCCTGAAGGTCATTGGAAAAGTTGTGCTTACTGAAATAAATCTTGCCTCAAATGAATGAATGCTTGCTTACAATATATAGAGTTTGCGTGTGCACACGTGCATTTATACACACACACTATGCACACACACACACACACACACTATATATATATATATATATATATCCATCCATCCTTTGGCCCAATTGCTAGATGCTCTTTTCCCCTCTCTATCCTCTTTCCACCCCACCCCTCCCTACATTCTTTCAGACATACTGCTGTGGCAGCAAATCCCAAAGGAACATATTTGCCATTGCTGTTTCAGCCTTATGAAAACCAGCAGAAAATCTGTACTTTCCTCTCCGTGTCCTGTATTATCGCTGAGACAGGGCATTGCCTCACCTTGCCAAGTACAAAAAACTAAGAGGTCGAAAACGGGTCATGCATGCTGCCCTGTTTTGCAAGAGCCTGGTACTTATCTGAGGGAAAGCTGATCGCTTGGCATCATGGTAGGGGCAGTCACCACATCCAGTGTGAACACAGGAAGTCACGCCAGGGATCACTGCAGACCTTACAGCGGTTTAGGCAACCTGATCAGCACCTTGGAGAGCTCCCAATACTTCTGGCCTGGCCTGGAGTTTCTTCTCTCATTAGACAACATGGGGAGATGTTGCCACATGGCTGGGGATCATGGCACATGACAGAACTGTTCCAGTTTGACTCAGACGCTGCTGCGTGGTCTCCATCTCTTTAACCAGTGTGACTGACCTAAAGGGTTTTAAGGCCTATAGCACTGCATTATACTAGTATGAAAATGTCGACCCCGTGAGCTGCCGCTGTGAAAAAAGGCAAACTCTGTGTTAGGCATCATTAGGAAAGGAATTGAAAATAAAACTACCAACATCATACTGCCTTATACAAATCTATGGTGTGACCGCACTTAGAATACTGTGCACAGTTCTGGTCACTGCACCTAAAAAAGGATATTGTAGGGTTGGAAAAACTGCAGGAAAGGGCAACTAAAATGGTCAAGGGGCTGGAGCAACTTCCCTATGAGGAAAGGTTACAACAGCTGTGATTGTTTCGCTTAGGGAAAAGGTGAGTAAGGGGAGACACGATAAAGGTGTACAGAATTATGCATGGTGTGGAGAAAGTGGATAGGGAGACATTTTTCTCCCTCTCTCATAATAGAAGAACCCAAAGGGGTCATCCCATGAAGCTGATTGGTGGGAGATTCAGGACAGATAAAGGGAAGTACTTCTTCATACAGCACATAGTTAAACTGTGAAATTCACTTCCACAAGATGTAGTGATGGCCACCAATCTGGATGGCTTTAAAAGGGGATTGGACAAATTCATGGAGGATAAGGCTATCAAGGGCTACTAGTCCTGATTGGCTATATGCTGCTTCCAGTATCAGAGGCAGTATGGCTATGTACACCAGTTGCTGGGGAGCATGGACAGGAGGGTGCTGTTGCACTCATGTCCTACTTGTGGTTTTCCCATGGGCTGGCTGGTTGGCCACTGTGTGAACATAATGCTGGACTAGATGGACCCTTGGTCTGATCCAGCATAGTTGTTCTTATGTAGTAAGCCCTAACAACAATCCTGAAATAACCATGTTGTTACCGTATTTCTGTAGCTAGCTGGCTTGACTACTATAACAGTATGTACAAGGAGCTGCCCTTGAAGACAACTCAGAAACTTCAGCTCATGCAAAACGCTGCTGTGCATTGACTAGGAGATGCAGGCAGTGAGATGCATGCATTTTTCAACTGGTTCTCATCCTTAAACCAGTTAACAGCCTGGACCCCACATATCACAGAGACCACCTCTCCTTGCATGTTCCCTGCCAGCTCCTTCTAGGACTCATCCTTGCAGGAAAAAAAGTGTCCATTTTGTTGCTGCATTTTGCAATTTGGCCATTTTTGAAAAGTTCTTTGTAAGGTGATGGCACACATCTGAAGAGGAAAGGGAAATGGACTGCTGGGGTAGATGTCTGACTTCATGCGACTCATTGTCTATGGGGGCAGGACTCGTAGCTAGTGACCATCTGACTGTGAGTCCTGCAAGACCTGGTCCATAATTCTCCGGCTTATTCCACCTGGCCTGGGCAGATGGGGCCCTGAGTGAATGACAGGCTCACAGACTCCAGCTACAAGGGTTGCTGCACCAGCAGCTATTTCTGCTGTTTGGATTTGTTTATTTCTCATTTGTTTCACCTGAGTATAATTATTATTTGATCATTTAACCCTAGGGTATATTCATTAATGTGAGATGTTTCTATGTGTATAATTATTTAAACCTTTTTATGATTTGTAACTCTTAACTGTTTTAGAAATGCTGCTATATTTTGTTATGCACATTTATTTGGTGCTGTAAGCCACTTTGGGCATGGTTTTACCATGGAAAGGTGCCATATAAATGGAGACGGAGGAGCAGCAGCAGCAGCAGCACAATCCAACGTGGCTGCCTGTAACCCTCCAAACTCGGAGAATTGTGGGCATCCAATGGAGGGTGGAAGGAGTGTGGAGGTGGAGGTTGCCTCCATGCTCCTCCCACACTGCAAAAGACTTAGATGGCCGATTTCAGCTGTCTGTGTCTTTTGTCCTGGAGTGCAAAGAGGGGAGGCTGAGGTGCCACCGGGATATGCTGGCAGAGCCTGTCTCCTCCCCTCCCTGCCCCCTGGAATGCCAACAAACCTCCAGCTCCGAGGTCGGTCTTCCGACCTTGGAGCCACAGCCAGCATGGTTCTTTCTTCTCCGACTGTGAGGGCAGAGGGAGGGCACTCTGAATTCAGAGTCCCAGCTCTGACCTTGGGAGCAAGTTTCTGATGTTGGAGCTGGGACTCCAATTTCTCCTATGGCTGTCTAGACTCTGTCTAGTGGCTACAGGATTGCACCCTAACTGACTGAGGTTCCCGAGGTCACCCTGAAAATGGAAGGTAGAAAAGAACTATCCCTTCTGATCCTGATACTTGGCACTTATATAGTGGGTTTGGGGGAAGTATTCTTGTGCTTTGCATACATTTTTTCCACAACCCTTACAACAGCTATGAAAGGTAGGCCAGTAATAAGGTAAAGGTAGGCCAGTAAAAGGTAGGCCCTTATTGCCTATGGAAGAGGTGCAGCTAAGGGGGAGTGGTTTAACAAAGGCAACCAACTGAGTTCATGACAAAGGTGAGATTCGAACTAGGCACTATGGGCTCAACTCATCCTCTCTGCTGTGAGCAACATACCGACTTTGGTGGGGACGGTCCACCAACTCCTTCCAGAATTTCCCATTATTGTGTTTCTTGGTGCTAGGGCACCGGCATTTTCCTCTGGAAGGCACCCGCATGACTGTCTCCACCTCCCTTTGGCAAGAGTTAAATGTAGTTCTTTCCCTCCTGATATGCCGCGTGCGTGCACACACCCACCCCTCTGGCTGGGGATCCCTTGAAGAAGCAACGCGAACCATTTTATAGATAAACGATTTACACAGACCGTGCTGCAGATGACCTGACGCTGGCCCATTTGAATTAATTCCAGCATCTGAGCTCCCATTTCTATTAAAACTCCATTTACTGGGGAGGAAGTGAAAAGGTAATTATCATCCCCCTGCCTTAAATCACTCCGTTGCTGAATTATTAAAGGGAAGAATTAAAAATAATCAGCCTTTCCCATTATACTTCATAGAGTGGAAATTAAAAGGTGTAAGAATGTTTTGTCTTTGCTTTGGATTTAAGTATTCATTTTGAAGATTTATGAAGAAATTGAAATTATTCTCTCTGCGTGCCTTGCTCATACCCTTTGTGAAAGACGCAGGCGTACATGTATGAAATAATTTGAGAAAACCCACTCTTGTAAAAATCAGAAGGAAAAGGGGATGGGGAAAGGGATTTAATATTTATAAAAAGAGGAGATGGGGAGGGTGTTTTGCATTTTAATCTCTTCCTTTCTTCTGCACAATTACACCTCCAAGTGATACACCAGGAGTGAGATTAAGCGGCCTACTAATTTCAGATAGGCAGTTGTAAAATGCTAACTTAGTCCTTGTAGAGAAGAATCATCTCAGGCTTGTTCTTGAGCACAAGGGAAAGAATGCCTTTCGCTTTTGACATTCATGGAGCCGAAGGTCCTTAGGGATCGCCACACCTGCCTAGATGGGCCGCCCGGTTAACCCACTTGCTCTGACAACAGACAAACAGCTCCTGCTATAAGAGTGTCATCTTCATGCAAGTAAAGAAACTTAGGGTGCAATCCTATACCCGCTTACCTGGGAGTAAGCCCCAGTGAACTCAGTGGGACTTACTTCTGAGCAGAGATGCCTAGGATTGCACTGTTCGGGTGAAAACAGAAGCCCTATTTCCAGCCTTCCCCAACCTGGTGCCCTCCAGATGTTTTGGACTTCAACTTCATCAGCCCCAGCCAGCATGCCCAATGGTCAGGAATAAAACAGGACATGGAGGGGCCACAGTGGTGTTTCGTACATGCTTGGTATGCAGAAGAGCCAGTGTGGCATGGTGGTGAGAGTGCTGGACTGGGACCCGGGAGATCTGGGTTCTAGTCCCCGCTCGGCCGTGAAACTCACTGGGTGACTTTGGGCCAGTCACTGACTCTCAGCCTAACCTACCTCACAGGGTTGTTGTGAGGATAAAATGGAGAGGAGGAGGAGGATTATATAAGCCGCCTTGGGTTCCTTGCAGGAAAAAAGGTGGGGTATAAATATAATAAATAAATAAGGTCCCGGGTTCAGTCCTCAGCATCCCTGGTTAAAAGGATTAGCTAGCAGATTATGGGAAAAACCCCTACCTGAGGGACATAATAGACATCATGCTAAACATGTCATTAGGAACAATTTCCTAATTATTGATGCTCCCAGCCACTCACACGGGAGATGGATGAATCTATCAGTTTGGGATTCTCTCTGTTTCCAGTCTTAAATTTGGTTCATCACAAATTTTGAGATTATTATTTTTTTAGTTCATGTGAAAATTCATATGCATTTTTGTGTGTATTTCTCCATTAGCTGTACCAAATGACTTCACTCTTGTGTGGATCAAGACCAGAGCAAAGGGCTCTGTAACTCTCTGCTCCGCAAAGTCAACAGCAACAGATACTATGGAAGAGCCCTCCCATTCCAGCACAGTGGGTTGTCAAAGGGCTCCTTAACTTTGCATTGGCACCAAGGACTCCTTGACTCCTCCACCCCTGGACCCCTCGCCATGCACATCGCATTGGCTATTCCTTATGTGTGTCCTCTCCTGAAGATGAGCTTGGACAAAACAGGCCTTGCTGTCCGCAATATGGGGCACAGCTGGCATAATGGGGCCATGGCCTGGAAGAAAACAATTAAGGTGTACAAGAAGAGTTTCCTTGGGATCCAAGGCTCCATGGAAGGGGAGATGGAAAGGGCCTGGGGGCTCAGGGAAAGCTGGTGACTCCTTGTCAGTGGGGCTTCTTATCCATTGCAACTTTTATTCTGAGCTTTAGAGGACCTATCCATGGTGTTCCATGGTGGTGAACCGATCTTGGGGGTGGAGTACAGCACCATGGATAGCTCCTCTAAAGCTCAGAATAAATAAACGCTGCAATGGATAAGGAGCCCACAGCAGCCTCCCCTTTACTAAAAAAAAAAAGCTCCACTTGCAGTAACAAGAATGCCCTCCAGCAGCTGCTCCCCCTGCCTCCTTCTAATATATCCCCCCTCCTCTTCACTGGCCCAATGCAGGATCACAGCTCTTGAGCTTCTGTTCTTTGGCATTTTTCTCCTCTTCCTGTATTCTGCACAGATCTCCACTGGCAAAGTCTCCTGGGCTGGGGATTTATTAGCCCTTTAAATGCCTGGAAAGAACTTACAACCCTTATAATAAGACTTCAACTTCTCTAGGGCCTTTCTTTTTAAAGTTCTCCAAAGGCTTTGTGAGCTGTAATTCTGCCTTTCTTGACTCACCACCTGCTTCTCCGCTTCCTATCCTGTGGGGGGAACTAAGCAAAGGCACGGGGGGGGGGGGGGTAACTTCCCAAAGGTCACATTCTCACACACAGGGAAATACAAGTAGTTTGATGGCACTGGAGTCCTCATACTCAGTGCCCGCTGCTGTAATCTGATGAGATAAGTCACTGTTGGCATGTAGAACAAGGGTTGCCAACTTTTCCTCTCTGGAAAGGCTCCCATGCCTTTAACAGTGACCTGTCAGGCAGAAAATTCATGAACCTTTTCTTCAGTATGTCGATGTAGCAATGGGGGGGGGGGATCACAATCTGACTGACATTCTTCCTATTGATCCTATGAAAGCTCAGGAGCCCTGCCAGAAAAGTTGGCAACTCCGTATACCATTGTGCAATGTTCTACAGAAGGAATCGTGTATTCGAGTACACTTGGGATGAGGGCTTCAGAGAGAGGCAATCCACACAAGCACCGGGTGCATGGGACTCATGCTGAAAAAATCCAAGCAGTGTGTACACCAGTCTGTGTGCATCCCTTGGCAAAGAAAGACTCCAGCCCACCACTTCACATGACATGGGTGGAACAGAGGAGGCTGCCTTATCCCAAGTCAGGCCATTAGTTCATCTCTCTCAACACAATGACTCCCAGAGGCTCTCTGGGGTTTCAGACAGATCGCCTCTCCCAGCCCTGCCTGGAGATGTGGGCAACTGAACCTGGGATCTTTTGCATGCAAAGTAGAGGCGCCCCAGGCAGGCTTTTAGACAGGGCTCTTTCCCACAGCCCTACCTGGGTGGCAGCTGCAGATCTTCTTCTCAAACTGGGAGGGGGAGGGGCAGGCTACTTTCTCTCAATCAGCTTCCCTGCCAGGAGATCTACTCACAAATCAGCACACCAGCTTGCTTGTTTATTATTTGTTTGTTTATTACATTTCTATGCCACCCAATAGCCGAAGCTCTCTGGGCAGTTCACAACAACAGCAGGCTCCTGTGCCTACTTACCAGTCATTCTCGGGCTTCTCTTGGTGAATGCAGAGCATGCGGCCACAAAGAACAGCAGGAGAACTCCCTGGCAGGAGAAAGAGAGCCAGAATGATCGCTCACTCTTCTTTCTCCTGGATAGTCCCAGTTTTGAGGTCAATGCAGCCTTACACTGTGTAAAAAATGCACTTCCTTCTCCAACAATCTATTGCAGTGTTCCCCAACCTTGGGTCCCCAGATGTTTTTGGCCTACAACTCCCAGCAATCGCTGGCTGGGGCACATGCTGGGAGTTGTAGGCCAAAAACATCTGGGGACCCAAGGTTGGAGAACACTGATCTATTGCCTGTCCATTCATTTCCCATTATACAAATTGCCCAGATGTGTCCTTTTCCTAACCCTGCACCACCACCACCCCATGAAACCAGCAAGAGATGGGTGTCTTGGCTGGCATTTCAGCTGGGCTGCAGGATCCACCCCCTCTCTTTCCTTCCCCAGCACCTGGTTCAGGTGGAAGAGGCAGCAGAAGGCAAAGGAAGGACCTGATCTCACTTTGCATTCTGTTCGGTCTACAGCAAAGGTTCCTAACAGAGAGGAAGGCAGGAGAAAAGGCCCATTTTAATGCCTCCTCAGCTGTTCTGCCCGTGCAAACGTTACACTTCCTGGTGGTCGTGATAGCAGATAACTGTACTGCAGCAGCTTTAATGAACTGGGCCCAGGGCCGGATTAAGATAGGGGCTATTGGAGCTGCAGCTCCAGGCCCCTATCCCAAAACAGGCCCACAATCAGGACCAGTGCAGGGCAGTTTGGCGCCCCAGGCAAAATAATATTTAGCGGGGGGCCCTCTCCAAAGCAGCCCTGTGCAAAAAAAAAACCAAAAACCCTGCGCCGCCGCCACCAACCTACCCTCCCCCCGCCCTGGCGGCGGCTGCTGCTGCTGCTGCTGCCGCCGCCACCGCCAAGGAGGAGGAGGAGGAGGAGGAAGTGACGCGACGGGACCCCCGCGCTGTTTTTTGCTGGGGAAACCATGGCAACAGGGCTGTTTAAGCCCTGTTGCCCTGGTTCCTCCCGCCAAAACAACGCGGGCGGGGCTCCGGAAGCGACACGACGCGGAGAAGGTAAGTGGCGGGGGGGTCGGGGTGGTGGTGATGGCGGCGGGAGGCGCAGCGGCAGCGAGCGGGAGGGCGGGGGGAGGCGCAGTGGCAAGCGGGACGGGAGGGGGCGGCGGCGGCAGGCAGGATGGAGGGTGGGGAGGCAGAGGCCTGGTGGGGGCGGTGCAGCGGCAGCGAAGAGGAGCGCAGCATTTCTGCGCCCTCTTCAGCCGCGCGCCCTCCTCAGCACCAGGCCCATAATGCTCTTAATCCGGCCCTGACTGGGCCCCAGTCTGAGAGAAGGAGCCAGCTGGAGCGTCCCGGTCGAATTTCAAGGCAGATAATTAGAAGAATTGTAGGCTTGGGGGGCTTAATAGAAGGTTATTTAGTTCAACCTCCCTGACGTGAAGGGCCTTTATCCCAAATTCACCTATCAGTAGACCTGACATCAACATAAGAGCATGCAACCAAGCCCACATAATCTGTCTGTCTATCTATCACCATCAGTGTATGTAGCATTTAATGGGGTGACATAGCAACAAAAGATATGGGTGACTGCTTATGAAGCACCAAGAAAGAGGAAATGCATCACCAAAAAAAGAGGACAGTGATTTGCACAGAATGTGCATGTGCTAATTTATAGGTATAGATGCAAATTCAAAAAATATTATTATAATTTAAATAGAAATACAGTACATCTCACCATAGTGTAGAAGACTGTGACCAGGTGTCCTCTGTGCTTGCTTGCCTGCTCAGTCTGCTGTCTTGGTGCTCACTGCTGATGGACAATGGTTCTTATGGTTCTTTAATCTTTAAACCGGAGAAAGAGAAGACAATCTATGGCTACAAGTCCTGATTGGCTAGCCACCTCCAGTATCAGTATCTGGAGGCAGTATGCCTATGTACACCAGTTGCTGGGGAACATGGGCAGGAGGGTGCTGTTGCACTCATGTCCTGCTTGTGGAGTCCCATGGGCAGCTGGTTGGCCACTGTGTGAACAGGATGCTGGACTAGATGGACCCTTGGTCTGATCCAGCAGGGCTCTTCTTTTGTTCTTATGTTCTTATGTTCTTATGTTCTTAAACTGGAATTGGACAAATACAGGACACCTTCAAATAGAAGACAGTCCTCTGCCAGCATTTCAAAGAGAAAGACTATCATCTGTAAAAGAGGACACATGGCCACCTTACAAAAGATTGGTCCCAGCCCTGAGGGGTTTACCGTCTACATTTTGACAGAAGGGGAGAGGAAGAAAGGGTGAGGCAAGGAGGAGAAAGCATGAGAACAATCAAGTGAGGCTACTTGTTCTCATGGGGCAGCTAGCATGCCACCCTAGACATTTTATGAATAGGGACTCTGGCTGCTCTAACTGTCCATCTGACACCTTATGGCTACTTTACACCCATAACCAGGGTTTTAGTGCTATGTCTGTACTGATGTTAGTCGTGGTCACTCAGGGTTCCCACCTTAGCCAAGTTCTGAAACCGGAGTTCACAAATTCAAGCTGAGAGGGGACTCTAGTTAGCATGCTAACCATGGTCACAGGGTGATAAAGAAAGTGGGGTGGGTGGGAATTTGCACTAGGGAGGGAAAGAGAAATTGGGAGAGAGAGTGTGTGTTCCTGAAGCTCCCGATGTGTAAACCACAAATCCTGCAGGGCCTCTAGGAGAAAATGGTTCTTATGGGTTGCCGGTCCCCTTCTCCCTCACTTTTCTGATGCACAGATCAGACCCCCAGGGCCAGCTCCTGGGTTGAAGAGGCCTTCAGTAAGTGCCATCAAGTGGGGACCCCTCCCACAAAACTCCCCCCCCCCAAGATTCAGGGAGCAGGAGGGATTACCTTAGTGGTGCTGGCCACTCCAGGTGGTGGCCTTTTTTCGCCACACTGCCCCGGATCTCAACTAAACTTCCAGGCCATAGAGGGGGTCATGGCCCTGGCTACTGCCACTAAAATTGGGTGGCCACCATATTTTTGTGGCAGTGACCACACAATGCTCAGAATGGAGTCATCTTCTGGGGCATTGCTGAAAACAAAGGTGGCAGCCTGCCCGGAGCCTGAATATATTTTTTTTTAAAGAGGGCCTATGGCAAACATCATTGGTGGGTCCTGCTGGAATGCCGGTTGCCCTGGCAACTGCCTAAGGATGCATCCTGCTGGCATCAGGGCCTATAGGCCCTATTAGTAGCCCCGCACCTCGGGCTGTACGTGCCTGCACTCTTTTGCGCTCTGACTTCTCTGTGCAGAGCATTAAATACTGATTAGCTGTGACACACTTGCTTGTAACCTTTTCATTAGGAAATTATGTTTAATAGAAATTGTTCTGACACCTCTCAGTGGCGTTTCCTCGCAATTCATTATAAGCACACAAAGGCAGAAAGGGAAAAGAAAGGAGAAAGGAGCCAAGTTGTATGGTAACGGCAGGAGGGGGTCTCTGTGTGGAGGGAAATGATTTAATTGAGGTGGGGAGCGGGAGAAAGAGCACTCGCAGGATAAACACCCAATATGGCTTACTACTGAGGAGGCCTGGAGTTTTCAAAGGGGAACCATGAAGGACGGAGAACATCATTCTCTCTCCACTCTGACATGGCCTAAAATGGGGCAAAGGCTCGCAATGCAGAACTGGGCTGCAAAAGGGATGCATTATACCAGTTTCAGATATACCTCTAGAGCAGTGTTCTCCAACCTTGGGTCCCCAGATGTTTTTGGCCTACAACTCCCAGCATGCCCCAGCCAGCTATGCTGGCTGGGACATGCTGGGAGTTGTAAGCCAAAAACATCTGGGGACCCAAGGTTGGAGAGCACTGCTCTAGACACTTAACCATCATTATGATGAAGGTCCATTCATCACCTCTTTTAAAAACCAACTTTTTTATATAGCGGACATCCCAGCCAAATTCACCTCTGGTGGAAGGAGAAGGTGGGCATTTACAAAACTGGGAGCTGGATTAAGGGGGCCAAAGGCCAGGCTTCTTTACCTTGCTTCCATTCTTTCAGAGAGAACATTTAAAAATGATTTTCTATCATGTAGAAGGATGTTTTTTGGATTTTGAGGAGAAGGTTCTCCTTGTTTTGGAAAAGCAAAGCTTTTTTTGCTCATTGAGCTCACCCCATCCAATCCCCAATGTAAGTTATACTTAAAATCTGCTTTTTAAAAATAGCTTTAATTTCAGATAAAGGAAGAAGTTTCTGGTCCTCATGATTGTGAAAATATGTGTGAAAGCAAGTAGATGGCCCTTGAAAAAGTCTTTGTTCTTCATGAGATACAGTTTCTGTGTCCAGCTGGGTTACTTGTCTGTCTCTCCAGCAATCTTTCCCTTCCATTGAACCAAGGGCAGACACTTTGTGGTCCTCCAGATGTTTGGCATACAGATGTCTGGCTATGCTGTCTAGGGCTAACAGGAATTGTAGGCCAAAATATCTGGAGGGCCACAAGTTGCCCACTACTGCAATAATCCCTTATGCCTTACAAAGGGGTGGGCAACTTTCAGGGGTCCAGGGGCACCTTTCCATCCCCTAGACCCCTCCACAGACCACACTCCTGCTGCCGCACTGTTGAAATTCAATGGTGAAGCAGTGGCAATAAATAAATAAATAAATAAATAATCTCTGATTTGCCACCAAAATTCCATGTCAAACTGCTACGGAGGCGTAAAAGGGACGCATTTAGCTTGATAACAAATCAAAGCTGCCCTTCTTAAGGCTCTGTAGTGGTTTGCCACTGAAATTTGGCAGCAAACCACTGGGAGGGGAATTGCTTGCCACCACCATACTGCCAAATTTCAGTGGCACAAAAGGAGAGGGGACACGTGTGACCCATAGGTCACCTGTTGTCTTACATCCTTGTTACCCCACTCTTCTTTGCAAATGATATAATCTTAAAACTCAAATAACCATTTTGGGATAAAGCTGCCAAGCTATACCGATGAACCTTGATCTGTCCTTTTATCTTTCCAGACCCTGTTGACAGTCAGCAAAAGCAGCCAGTGCAGAATGTCATGTCACTTCTGGTCCATCCGGCTATCTATGTATAGCACTTTTAATTTTGAACTTGATTTACACAGTATAGTACAGCATTTTCCCACACAGCATCCCTGTGAGATAGCCCAGTTAGCCCCATTTTGCAGATGGGAAGCTGAGGCTGAGAGAGAGGTGGGCCTTGGACTAGCCCATAATGGCATGTTTGGGAGGTGCAGGGGTTATTTTAGGCCTCCAGACAGCCACCCATGGGCTTCACACACACACACCAAAACAGGAGAAATACAAAAAATTTTAAAATGGCATCCAAAGTTGCTATGGAGCACAAAAAGGATCAAAAATAGTTTGCTAGTTAATTTTGATACTTTAGGGTCACCATAGCAGCAACACAGTAAGGGTCAAAATTAGATTGCAAACAGCCTAATTTTGGCCCTTCGGGTGCTCCGTAGCAGCTCTGGATGCCATTTTGTTTGAAAAGAACATTGTTGTTTTTCAAAAAGTTGGGTCCCCCTGAATTTCAGGGGTGATGGGGCCACACTGGGGGGGCTGGGGGGCGACACATGGCCCACAGGCTGTATGTGGTCCACCCTTGCCCTAATGAGTCTGTGGCAGAGCTCCAAATCTAATTCCCAAATTCTCTCAAATTCCCTGAAATCAGTAGCTGCAGCTGTATGTTCAAAAGGAGCACATCCACCGCTGCCAACACACACACACTATTATGATCAAAACTTGCATAGCTGAGCACTGTTGGGTTGTTTACAGTGTTTTGTTTTGGATGCATGAAAGCACCGAGCTCAGGTCATCGGACCCAAGTCCTTCGTTCAAGACTGGAAACATTCCTCCAGTAACGTCTCTAAAGGGGGTACTTGTTCAGCAACTTTTTGACTCGCTTGCCTTCCCCTCAGTGAATTGTTCCATCAGCCCAGCATTCTTAACAGCTAGAAAAGTGTGTGTGTGGCGGGGGGGGGGGTGTTTCCCTGAATATTCATGTATAAATCTAGGTATGATGATTTAAACCCCTTGCCTCTTCTCCTTCCCTCTATGACGGCAGCAGGAAGAGTTGCGCTCCATCATTTTTATGGAGAGTCTTTTAAGTGTTTGAAAACTCTTGTCACATCGCTCCTTTATCTTCTCCTTTCCTCCTCAGGCTAAATGGGCACCAGCACCTTGGATAGCTCTCCCTGTACATCTTGCTGTCAGAGTCCTTTGTCAGCTTTTGTGGCTCTCTGCTCAAATTAATCCCTTCCACCTCCTCTATGGCCACCAAACAATGTGAGGCTGAGTGAGAGGCAGTATGGTCGCTTAAGTGAAGCGCACCACTGAGGCCTTGCAAATTTGCGGATGACAGTTCTAGCTATTTATTTATTTAATTAATTCCAGTACCGTCCGATAGCTGAAGCTCTCTGGGCAATTTACAACAGTTCCTAGACAGGACCATGATACAGTAAAAACCATTAAAATTGTCCATAATACAAAATTTAAAAACAGTTTAAAAAACATTTTTAAAACAATTTAGCGGCTAAAGTAGTATTTAATATAAAATAGTCTTGTTAAAAACACCAGACATGGGCACCACCATCAAGCCAATAGCCTTAAATATCTTTAAATGCTTCAGTACAGAGGGCCGTCTGAACCTGGTGCCAAAAGAATGACAAAGTAGGTGCCAGGCGGGCCTCAGTGTGGAGAACATTCCACAGTTGGGAGGGCCACCCTTGTTGCTGTCCTCCGAGCCTCCCTCAGGGGAGTGTATTGGCAGCAAATGCAAGCAGGCCAGAATTGGTGCTATATGTTCAGACCTTCTGGTCCTGGTTATTAGTCTGGCTGCTGCATTTTGCACAAGCTGCAACTTCTGAACAGTCTTCAAAAGCAGCCCCACATAGAGTGCATTGCAGTAGTCAAGCTTGTAAGAACGTGAGACAAGCACTGCTGGATCAGCTCAAACATTCATCTGGTCCAGCAACTGAAGGTTCCAGGCTTGCATGCTGAAGGTCCCAGGTCCAATCTCCAGCATCTCCAGTTAAGAAGGTCAGATAGCAGGTGCTGGGGAAAATCTCTGCCTGAATTCCCTGGAAAGCCACTGCTAATTAGAGTAGACAATACTGGATTAGATGGACAAACAGTCTGACTCTGTAGAAGGCAGTTTGAGAGAAGGCTGTAGCTTAGAGGCAGAGCCCTTGCTTTGCATGCAGAAGGTCCCAGGTTCAATCCCCAGCATCTCCAGGTAGGGCAAGGAAGGAATCCTGCCTGAAACCTTGGAGAGCCCCCGCCAGTCAGTGTTGACAATTCTGGGCTAGATGGATCGGTGTAAGACAGCTTCCTATGCTCCAACTGTGGCCTCAAGCCATGAAGGCTTGGCTATAGGATAACACCAGCACCTTGAATCAGACTGGAAACAAACTGGGAGCCAGTGAAGATGGTACAATACTGGCCTAATATGTTCATAGCGCCCACTTCCAATCAGTAACCTAGCTGCCATTTTTTGTACTAACTATAGTTTCCAGAATGCCTTCAAGGGCAGCCCCATATACAACACATTGCAGTAATCTAACTAGGAGATTACCAGGACTTGGATCACTGGAGCCAGGATGTCTCTGGCTTCTGATGCCTCTGGGAAGCCCACAAGCAGGGTGTGAAGGCACAAGGCAGTAGTCCTCCTTCAGCATTTGGTACTCAGTGGCACAGTACCTCTGAAAATGGAGGTTCACCTCCATACACCCCTCATGATGACTAAGAGCCATGGATAGACCCCTTGTTTCCCATGAATTTGTCTAATCCCCTTTCAAAGCCATCTAAGCCAGTGTGCATGACCATGTCTTGTGGGCGTGAGTTGCATGACTTCGTTATGTGAAGAAGTACTTCCTTTAGTTCACCTTTTGTCCATCTTGAATTCAATTGTCCTGGGGTCTAGTATGATATTATATGATTTGAGAGAGAGAGAGAGAGAGAGAGAGAGAGAGAGAATGACTCTATACACTTCTCCACACCATGCATAATTTTTGTAGCCTTTATTGCAGTGGTGGGCAACTCCAGGGGCCACTTTCCACCCCTTGGACACCTCCCCATCTCCATGATCTGTACTGCTGCTGCTGCTGCTGCTGCCACACCACCGAATTTGGCAATAGGAAAAAAATGGTAGTTTTGCCACCAAACTTTGGTGGCAAACTGCTACAGAGGGTTAAAAAGGATCAGGCTGCAGGAGGACAGCGGCTGCATGCGACCCACATGTTGTGTCCGCTCCACTGAGTTGCCTTTCTGCTAAACCAAAAGCCCTCAACCGCTCCCGCCTTTTCTCATAGGGAAGATGCTCCAGCCCCCTGATCATTTTGTTGCCCTTTTCTGCCTCTCCAAAATGGAGGCATACTTTTGCTGAGGGCAGACGACAGGGGCAGCTCCGCCTCTTAGTCCCCAGGGACATCTGGTTGGCCACTGCTGGGAACAGAACATTGCATCAGAAGGACCCTTGGCCTGATCCAGCATAGCCGGTCCTTGCCTCCCTCCACAACTAGCAGAGCCAAAATAAATTATGCAAAATAGCAACCATTGCAGAATCCATTTATGCAAAGGAAAAGGAATTGTACTAGCATAATTATAATGGGTCACAGAATTCTGCTTCAGCACTTGCCCTCACTCTCTCCTTGACTACCTCTGCCTCCTTAGCTGCCAGGTTCTCGGGGGGGGGGGCATGGGTGGGTTTTTGCTTCTCGGTGCGCCTCCTGACCTTCCAGGTGGCCGACCCGCACCCTCCCTTGTCCCTTCCTAAAGTGGCCCACTCTTTGACTTTCTCTCCTGACTCCCTCCCTGCCCCTTCGTCTTTCCCTCATTTCCCCTGCCTGTTTCTTTCCTCCCTTTGATCTCTATGCTCCTTTTAAGTCTTCACAGAGGAACCTGAAATGAGATTATGCAGTGATAAGAGTCCTCCCCCAAATTGAGTCACAGGTGGCAACAAAGCCCTTCTCGCTCTCAGCTTGTGTATATCTGGCTGCGATGCAAATTTCACCTGGAATTCATTTCTGAGTAAATACGCATAAGGATTGCACTGTTAACTCAAATGAGATCATGATCATATGAATAATCAGTTTAGGAATAGGGAAGGCACTCCTCTTTCAAAAGGATCCCCTCCTCCTGTTCCTGCCTCACCTGATTCTAGATCCTTTCTCTGTAAGAACAGTGCCGGAGGCAATGCCCACGAATGTATCAAGCTGAACAGGCAGTATTGGGGGCACACTACCAACAAGAGCAGCGGTTAGTTCCTCAACTATGTTCAACCGTCCCCTAGTTCCAGTTAGCTTTGACCCAGGGCTGGCCCAAGACATTTCGCTGCCTGAGGCGAAGAACAAGATGGCGCCCCTTCCCATTCCATGTACAAAAGCCGGCTGGACTGGCAGTTGAATCTTACTTCAATACTGGGGATGGGACAGGCAGCATCCTCCACCGCACCTGAAGGCAGCAGGCTGGCTTGGCGGGTGCAGGGCAGGCCACAGGGCAGGCCGCAGGGCAGGCCGCAGGGCACACAGCTCTTTCCTCCAACACCTTGGCGACTGCCTCGCTCTGCCTAATAGTAGGGCCGCCTGCTTTGATCTCATGGAGAGTGGGGGGAAAGACCTGCTGGAAGACCACCCCCATGGAGGCTCCTCCTCCCTGAACTGTCACCACCAGGAGCCATGCCAGCCAGCTGTAACAGAGGGAGATGAGAGGGGGAACAGGGCCATCCCACCAGCCCTACAGAGACGCTACTTAATTATTTTTTTTTCGTCTTCCCTCCCCCATCCTTTTTTTCTTGTGTGTCATGTCATTTTGGATTGGAAGCCTGCAGGCAGGGAACCTGCCCTTTTTCCTGACTGCATATATAAGCCACTCTGGGAGCCTTTTTGGCTGAGTAGTGAGATAAATAAAAAAAAATACTTTAAATAAAATGCATACATACATAAATAAAAGTAACCTGTTTTCACAAGCCTCTTTTACTGTGAGTCCTGGAAGAACTTTTTTTTTTTTCATATGCACACAGCAACAGGTGCGCAACAGGTGGATGCAACTCCCAAGGGAGTTCAACTCATTACAAGTACACCGCCGGTAAGGCTGGCAGTCGGAACAAGTTCCAGGGCTCCTCCTGGCTCAGATGCAATTGCCGATTTAATCACTCATCAGAGGGCAACAGCTGGGACTCTTCAAACACGTGGCTGGTACATCCACAAGAATCTCAGCAGCCAGAGGAACAGAACCTCCAGGAGCCAACAGGGGCGCGTCAGTGCTCCGCATCACTCCCCTAACCCCATAACAAGCAGACACAGGAGAAATGGTCCCAATTAGCAGGATTTATTCCGGATGCAGGAATTGACTTGCCTGGGTGAAGAATGTGCGTTCCCTTGGTGCGCCAATTGGATTTTCTATGGAGCACAAACCGCCCCACCGTGACATTTCTAAAGGACCCGCATGACCCTCAGTAATGCAGCCATCGGCATGCACAGCTCATCTGAGCCTTCGCTTATTTAAATTTGCTCTGCAGAAATGGATCCCTCCTCGAGCACCAAATGAGCAGTGTGTTCCCTCTTTGTCCCCCTTGGGGTTTCCTCACCACAAAGTAACAGCCACGCAGCGCCTGAGCTCCCAGCTGCAGCCTGGCGTGATCTCCCTTCTGACGCGGTGGGTGCCTCCTCCTCCCCCTAACGAGCGATTCCTTTTCCCTTTGCCAGGAGTGGGTTTATTATTCCCCACCTCTCTCCTCATATTATTAAGATAAAGTTGTCATTCCTTCTGCCCATTCTGCCGGCTTGTTTGGGACTTTCAAAGTGAAGAACAATATTAAATATTCAAGCTTCTCCTCTGGGCTGTGTTTCAGAGCCTGCATCTCTCCCTTTAATTGCTCCATGAAGAACAGATTAAATTTTGATATCGTCGCTTTGGCAGGGGCTCACTTAGGCCTCACCTGATGCATTTATTGAAGGGGGAAAGGCAGCCACATCTTCAGCTTCGGTTGTTTTTGGGGGGTTTCACCCATCATGGTGATGGTGCATTTTTCACTAGTTCCCCCTGACTCTTCCTCTCTCTGCAACTGGTGTGACCTCCACCCTTTCTTCAGTCCCTTGACATCAAACCCAAAAACTACTCCATGGGTTCTTTCGACTGTGCATCTGTCATTCCTTCCTTGTCTATGATTAATTTGTAAAAGGCATGGTGCTGGGCCTCAAGCCTTAGATCTATTGGCAGGAAGGAAGTGACAGAAGAAGAGATTTGAAGGTTGGAGACCCGGAAGTGAAGAGAGCTGGAAAAGGAGGTGGCAAGTAGTGGGGGGGGGGAGTGGAACTTCATATACTGATGGGGGAGATTTTAAAAAGTTTTACCTTGGCACCAGAAAGTCAGCTTCTCCAGGGGCGGGGGGACCAATTCACCTGGTCACCACCCACCTTATCTCTTATGGTAAGGACACCCAAAGAGGTGTCTCAGTAGATGGTCTTAACACAGTTTAGGCAGCTAAGAACATAGGAAGCCCCCTTATACCAAGTCAGAAACCTGGTCCATCTAGCCCAGTATGGTCTGTTAGGTTTTGCATGGGCAGAACAAGATTGTCACCTGACATGCACAATGTCTCCTGATGGTCACCAGACATAATGTCAAGGTCTATGAGTCAGAATCATGGGACAATTGGAGTCAACATGTTATGAACAATGGGTTATATAACTGGTGAGTAATATCCTATTTATAGGTACAGGTACTATAAAGGTTGGGGTAAGACACATCACAGTCACTTCACTTCATCTCAGCCTTGCCACTTCTCACTTGGACTTGGAACTTGAGACCTGCTAGGGTCTTGAACTTGTATCTGCAATAATGTAGTCAGACAGAGTCACCTCTTCTGTGTAAGAGAAGTCTGCATTGCTTGCCTTAATCCCATGTAATTGGGTCCTACAATGAATAAACTCTTTAATCTTTATGACAGCTGTTATCTCCTCCTTCCGTCTGCGTGACTGGGACTGGGAGTCACTGGCTGGGTAAGTTTTTGAAGCCACGTCAGTCCAGCTCTCACATGGTCGACGCTGACTTGCAGCAATGGGTCTCCGGGGTTTCAGGCAGGAATTTCCCCAGCCCTACCTGGAGATGCCGGGGATCGAACCTGGAACCTTCTGCATGCAAAATACACACGCTCCCACTGCGCCAGGGCCCTTCCCTAGCTGCAGGCCTGGATTTTTAAAAAAAATCTAATTGTATTACGTTATGCTGATCCAGCCATTCCTAGAACCCCAGCTTTGATAGTTGACTGAGAACCAAACTATGTAATGTAAGCAGCATTTGTTCCTCCCATGTCAGCCCTGTTCATGTACAAAGCGGAAGTAGGTGCATTTAATTCTAACTGACATTAGCCAACAGTTCTATGAGAACTTAGTTCCCACTCAAAATTGCGAGGTGGGGCGGGGAAGTTGCCTCGAAACTATCATGGCCCATGACTGGCACCCCTCAGAAATGGAAGCCCCCTGTGACAGTGACTCTAGGGAGGCATCAGAACCAGTTCCTGGTCCTTCTGAAGTGGGGCCCACTGCTTCAGACCCCATATCATGTCCATGCTACCCCCAGGAGGTGCCATTACCTTAGGAGTCTGAGGAGTGGACTTCAGACTCCTCTAGCGTACAGGGAGATCCTGGGGAGCGGTCCCCAGCTGGCTCCCCCCTTCTCCAACCTTTGTTCCCTAGGAGAAGCCAACACCTGCAGGGAAGGTCTGCTAGTTCTTTCACAGCCCGTGGCAGCACCGAAAGGGGTGGAGTTTTCAGAGAGACTCCTGGCCTGAGCATAAAAGCCTGCCAGTTGCTCTCAGGTTCTGCTGGAGTAACTTGTCAGTCCTCGGGCTCTAGGATCACTGACCATGCTCCTGAACCTGACCAAAGCTCCAGATGTGACCCATCTGAACCATACCAAGCCTGAACTGTCACCCAGGACAACTGATGGATTCCTGATGGATCCTGACCGAAACATGCCCCCCAACTCACCTTTTTTTTTTTTTTTTTTTTTTTACTGCTGCTGCCAGCTTTTACGTGTATTGACATGACCCCTCTTGGCAACTGCTGCCCACCGTTTTCATTTCCCACAAGTCCCGTGGGAAAGATGTTATGCAGGCATCCAAAATGTCCCCAACCAATTTCAGTGCCTGTGACTGGGGTGGCAAAATTGGAGAGTCCATTTTGGGTCAGCCTGTGTGAAAGGGGGCACACAGGTGAGGGTAGTGGAACTCTCCTCCTCCTTCCCAGAATTACCTCCCATTGCCTGTTCCACTCCCCCCCCCCCAGCCCTGAACTGGTCTGGACAAAAAGAACCTGGAGCAACAGACCAACAGAAGATCAGGTGAGCAGAGGAAGTACAGATGTCCCATCCACCCCCTTTTGCCATTAAAATTAACCTCCCATACACATACATCCCACATGAATGGGGCAGAGTCCATGAACAAACAAACACAGCTGCTGCTGTTGCATCTTGTTTGGCCCAAAAAAATACATTTGTTGCATCATTTGCAAAACTGGCCGGATATTCCTCCAGTTTTCAAAGGCAACAGCTGGGTAGATTTTCCCTTCTGTTTTTCCCCTCCCAAACCCTTTAGCCCTGATGCAATGCTTTTTGTTTTGTTTTGGTTTTTTGCAGGCTGTGTAGGGTTTTTTTTTCCCCCTTGCCTTTTCTTTTTCTCTTTGCTGAAGCTGTGGTGAATTAGCAAGCAAAAGTTTAGGCCCAATTCAGGGGAGGGGGGCAGAGGGAGGGGCAAGGGTCATCTGCTGCTGGGGGGGCACAAGCCATCGCATGAGATCCGCTCGCCCTCCCTGTTCCTTTGATGTAATTAACACCTCCTTTGTGATTGCCTGCAATCGCGTCTGTCTGCGCTTTAATCATCATCTTCCCACAATGAGCATCCTTCTCATTAGGGGCTTAAAAACCTCTATTATAAACATGTAAATGGGACGCAGCAAGGAGAGAAATATTTTACCCTGCCAATTTCCTTTTGTGCGGCTGCCAGTGCCTCGTGATTTTATTGCTAAAGCATTCCGGAACAGCCCAGGGATTACGGCGCCTTTACCACCCCGTCACACTTTTCAATCTTCTCTTATCGGGTTTTAATTACGCCTCCCCCTGCCTAATGTTTTTTAAAAAGCCTCTTGTCATCAATTGATTCGGAAGCGGAGATTTTCATTTCAGCAAATGATATCAGAGCTTCTTCGAAAGGGCCTGACTGACGTGCCTGTACGGGGCAAGACGATCTGGTGCTCTTGGTTTATATCTGATCTCAGGGAGCATGCTCGGGATCATGCATTGCTGATTGGCTAGCCCCTTTTAACCACAGTGACTTTATCACTATGGCTGGGTTCAGAGAACACGATAACCCCCCACTCAAGGGTTGAGTATGGGTGAGTGTGGCTTGTCGTTGAACTGTGGGTTGTTGTTGAAACGTGGGTCATCGTGTCGTCTGAGCCCAGCTGCACTAACAAGCCATGGCTTGTTAACCACAAACAACCCATGGTTTGTTTTTGAGTTGTGAACTGTGGGTTGGTCGTGGTTAACAAACCACATCCAAGTGATCGGGAAGGGCACCAGGTCACCTACCCTTGCGATAGGAGATAGTGGCTGGGTTCAGACAACACAATAACCCACACTCAATGGTTGAGTTGGGTTGTCAGTGAACTGTGCATTGTTGTTGAAATGTGGGTCATTGTGTTGTCTGAACCCAGCTGCACTAACAAGCCCTGACTTGTTAACCATGAACAACCTATGAAGAGAACCCATAGTTTGTGATTGGACTGTGAACTGTGGGTTGTTCACCATGGTTTGTTATCTCAGCTGGGTTCAGACAACACAATAGCCCAGGGCTCTCCAACCTTGAGTCCCCAGGTGTTGCTGGCCTACAGCTCCCAGCATACCCAGCCAGCATGGCTAATGGCAGGGGATTCTGGGAGCAGTAGTCTAGCAACATCTGGGGACCCAAGGTTGGAGAGCCCTGCAATAGCCTATCATTCAATGACAACCCACACTCAACCCTTGAGTGTGGGCTATCATGTTGTCTGAACTCGGTTTTATAGAAGGATGTGTGTCTGTCATTCTTTTGTGCATGCCCCTTTCGAAAGGGCAGGAATGCTGCTGCTCCATAACCAGCGCTGTCGTGGGAAATATTGAAGTGCAGGTGCTCATCATGAGAGTCTCCATAGCCACACACTCAAGGAGAGTCCAAACATTCAGCCCACTGTGTTGATCCATATCAATAAACCAGTTCTAGCAGTTTACATCTCCATCAGGAGCAGGTCTTTCATAAAGTGAATGGGTCTTAATTCCAGACCAAGCCACCCCAAAATAATCCCCATTACAACATAGCACAATATATTGTTCCTTGGAAAATTCATTTCTGCCCAGCTACTGCAAGGATTGCAGCTAAGCTAAGAGGGGGCAGGGCCTTCTGAGGGGGTGGCAGATGATGGCAGTGTTCCTGCAGATCAAAACGTGCCGGTGCTGCGTCCCTGTGAGCCTGGCTCCAGGACGCCATGCTCCATTGGCAGCTCGTTCACACAGCTTTTGACAAAGCCTAGTGCTCAGGACTGATGCATCTTACCACTTCAGGCCATGCAGCTGCTGTGCTGGTGTCACCAAATGGAGGGGAGGGAGCAGGCAGGCAGGCAGGCACACAAGAAGTGACACAGGGGATGCTGTGGAATCGTGCGCAACACAAATCTCCTGAGGCAGCCAGCCTCACCATCTAAGATGGCCATTCAAGGCAAGCCTGTGCCACAGACTTTGCCATGTGGGTTTGGGCACATCACTCATTCCAGTTAGCTTTGATCCAGAGCCGGCCTGCAGAGAGCAAGGGAATAAGCAGGGCAGTAAAAACAAAGGAGCCAGTGTGACGTAGTGGTTAGAGTGCTGGACTGGCACTTGGGAGAGCCAGGTTCTAGACCCCAGTTCTAGTCCCCAGTTCTAGCCAGGTTCTAGTCTGGGCTCAGACTTGAGAGAGCCAGGTTCTAGTGCTGGATTGGGATTTGGGAGAGCCAGGTTCTAGTGCTGGATTGGGACTTGGGAGATCCAGGTTCTAGTCCCTGCTCGACTATGAAGCTCACTGGGTGACATTGGGCCAGTCACTGACTCTCAGCCTCACCTACCTCACAGGGTTAAAATGGATAAAATGGAGAGGAGGAGGAGGATTATGTAAGCCACTTTGGGTTGTTTGGTGGAAAAAAGGCAGGCTATAAATATAATAATAAATCACTTTGTCTTGGCTTAAGTTGCCCAACCTGTAAATTGGTTATAATAGTGACCTACCCCACAGGGTTGTTGTGAGGGCAACATGTTATAAAAGCTCTGCCGTGCAACTTTTGTGTCTCTAAAAAAAAAGATATGTATACTGTGATTTGAACTGCTGCTAGCTTTGCTGTTTGTTTTAATCTGTGGTTTTAAATTTTAGTTATATTATATTGTATTTTATGGTTCTCACTGTTGTAAAACGCCCAGAGAGCTTCGGCTATTGGGCGGTATAAAAATGTATTAAATAAATAAATAAAATTAACATTGTGTTACATTTAAAAAAAAAAAAAAAAAGGTGGCCCTAGTGGTCAATGGGCAAAACACACCCCTATTGAATCCGAAATACCCCATTGTGCTCCGTATGTGCATGTTTGTGTGGGGGGTGCGTGCCATGCAGTTCTTTCCTTGTTGTCTCTCTCTCCTCACATAATAAAGGGAGACAGACCATGAAAGAAGCGTGAACACCCTTGAAAAGCACAAACCTATTAGAACATCTGTTTGCTTTTGCGGCGACGCGGCTGTGAAACATCTCCCTCCGACTTCGACAAACAAGGAAAGCACTTTTCCTTCCAGCTGTGCCTCTATTTTAGGCGCAGGAGCTGGGTTTCCCTGGAGCTCCTTCTCCAAATGATTTGGCTGCCAGCTCAACACATTGCAGAACCCTGAACACAACATCTGCCTCCAGGAATTGGGAAGAGCGGTTGATTTTTATAGAGGTGGGGAGAGAAATCTCAAATCCTTTTGTGTAGGTTCCAGAATGTTTCACATGTAGGTTTTTGTCACGCCAGGCTCTCAAAGAGAAGGGGGGGCTGAGTTCACGCAGCCGTTAAACCTTTTTTTTCTTAAATGGTTATCGACTCAGGCTGGAGAATAACAAAGGGAAGGCATGGTTCATATATGCGTGCATGTCACTTGATTTCTCCTTGATTAATGAACACCAGTTGACAGGTAGCTGAAGGTGTGAACTGCTTCCACTGAAAATCACTGAGTGTGCAATCATGTGAACATTCTGCCTAGGTAACCTGGGACTGCCCATTCACACATGCCAGCCATCACTTGATAGTGCAAGCATCAAGGGACAAACATGCACATGTGAACCAGCTGGGGCCAGCTCCTGGGTGGAGCGGGCCCTTGGCAAAGGGCCATCTTGTGGTCTCCTTCTTACAGTGGTAGACCCCCCCGAAAGGCAAGGGTGCAGAAACTCAGGCCTGGGGGCAAAATCCAGCCCTTCTTTGATCCCAATCTTGCCCTCTGATGTTCCCCAGAGGGTAACACCCACTTCTCCTGGCCTCATCCTCTTTCCCCGACCAGTAATCATTCAGTTTCCCAGCTTCTGCGCAGTTTTTCCCCATTCTAAAAAGTTGGATTGCCTGTCCTAAGGTTTAGTTAGTGGCAGTAGAAGATTTAAACTACAATCGGCTCAATGGGTTCAAATTGGGGGGGGCTCCACCCCCTTTTGACTTCTGACCCACCCACCACTGGAATTGCAGCCCCCGAAAGTTTCTCTGAAATGGAATTTGGCCCTCAGACTAAAAGAGGTTTTGCACCCCTGCCCTAAGGTCCTTTGGGAGGGCCGGGCAGCTTGCACTGTTGACACTGGTGGCTCTAGGCAGCAGTGGCCATTTCCCACCCACCCACTGCCCCAGAAATTGACTAAATATCTCCAGGGCAATGCGGGGGCAGGGGAACTTTTTGTAGCAGTGGCCATTTCCCACACACACACACACAATGCTCCCAGAAAGTTGAGTTGTCCTCTGGGACATTGTTGAAATCCAAGATGGCAGCCACATGGAGCCAGTAGGATTTCTTTTTTTAAAGAGGGGGCCAGGACAGGTGTGGTGTGCCTTCCTGACGGATGCCACCTGCTGCTGCTGAGTCTGGAGCCAGCCATTCAGGGCTACTAACTGAATGTGTGAACTGAGTCCATTGAAAACTGAGTCCATTCAGGGGACATCAGATGACTGGCTGATAAATAAATAGACACAGAAGTTATTTCTTCCAGACTTGCCCCACACAATATTTCTACCCTGAATTACCATCAATAGCCTCCCCAGGGCTTTTTCTCCTCTAATGCTGCCACCCTCAGCTTACAGAGTTTGTCCAACAATTATTATTATTATTATTATTATTATTATTATTATTATTATTATTATTAGCCATATACTTGAGGGCTCAAGATGGATAAGCAACAAACAACATTTCAGGGATGTTGAAGAGTCCTTGGTCTCGAGTCACGAGTCGAGTCACGAGTCTTTGGTCTCGAGTCCGAGTCCTTGGTCCAAAATGGTGACTCATGAGTCACGAGTCACGAGTCACTCCCAAAGCTGACTCCACGAGTCCCTATTAAAATCAATGGGGGGTTTTCCCAACAAAATAAGGCTATTTCAGATGTGTGGCTTAAATAAATTCTAGGCACAAGTGTGCCTTTTTATTTCAAAACTCTGCAACTGATTTTGGCAAGAACAGACCAGGCAGACAAACCCAAAATAACCAGGCAGGCAGAGGCGGCTGGGAACCCCAGACAGGCAGGCAGAGGCAGCCAAACCCAAAATGTCTGAAAGGTTGCATTTTAGGAAAATGATTTTAAAAAATAAACTTGCTGTACTTCCTAAAACTTATCCATGTTGCATTTGAGGAACATGATTTTTTCTAAATGTTTGGCCCCCATTCTGGAACGGTGAGATCTCATCACAATTCCACCCTCACTGAACACCCGCTCCACTGGTGATAGAAACACACTCAGAGCAGCCACACAGAGTAATCTCAGGTCCTTCTTCTGCCTCTCCCAAGTACGCAACACATCAATCAAAATAAATCTTGACACACTGTTGGGGCTGCACTCCTGGTAGCCGTCCATAGTGGCAGAGCAGCGGCACACCTCGCTTCCATGCGCTCTTCGCCGGCAATCACGCTCCTCTCCACTCCTTCTGGCACAGCCCAGGGATGCTGAAGAGTCCTTGGTCTCGAGTCCCGAGTCGAGTCTCGAGTCCCATTAAAAATATTGGGACTCGAGTCCGAGTCGAGTCAGAGGGGGGACTCAGTCCGACTCACGAGTCGAGTCCTCGAGTCCGAATCCCCATCCCTGCAACATTTAAAAACAAGGAAGAAACATCTCTCTGACTCTCTCTCACTCTCTCTTTATATATACATACACACACACACACACACACACATGCACCCACAAACATCAGACACTAAAGGCATACTCCTATGCTTGTTTAGGCAGAAAAAAGTCCTACAACTCCCAGCATGCCCCAGCCAGCATGGCTGGCTGCAGCATGCTGGGAGTTGTAGGACTTTTTTCTGTCTAAACATGCATAGGATTGTGCCCTAAAAGAATCGTTTCATTGCTCCATTTCTAGGAAAAGATAAGCCAGGCCTGGTCTGTCTAAATATCCTGACGTCAAAGTTTCGATGTTCGGAGATTCCCTGAAGTTACTCAGTGTTTAGAGAGAAGTGTGCTGTGTGTGTGCTTGGCAACACTTTCCACCATTCTAACTTCAAATGCTCCAGTGTTGAGCCTAGAGATAAGTGGATATTGTCTGTTCAATCTCATTATTTTTCCATGGGTTAGCTCTGACCTGTGTTCCACCCTGCCTGTCTAGTAGTTTAACGTGGAGAATTTCTAAAAACCCATTTTAGAATCGGTGCATGTATCACACAATTCGCTGCAATTTTCAGTTTCTGTCTCTCCCCCTCCTCCTCCCTCACTTTACAGGTAACCAATGTTCACAAGCATTATTAAGGCTGCAATCCTATGCATACTGCCCTGGGAGTAAGCCCCACTGAACTCAATGGGACTTACTTCTGAGGACTGTTAATAGGATTGCACCCTAGAACACCTTGAAAAAGGAATCTTAAGAACATAAGTCATGCTGGATCGGACCAAAGGTCCACCTAGTCCAACATTCTGCTCTCACAGTGGCCAACCCACTGACCACGGGAAACCCACAAGCAGGGCACGAGTGCAACAGCACCCTCCCGCCCATGTTCCCCAGCAACTGGTGTAGGCAGACTGCCCCTGATACTGGAGGTAGCATACAGTCATCAGCACTAGTAGCCATTGCTAGCCTTCTCCTCCATGAATTTGTCCAATCCCCTTTTAAAGCCATCCAAATTGGTGACCATCACTGCATCTTGTGGAAGTGAATTTCACAGTTTAACTATGTGCTGTATGAAGAAGTACTTCCCTTTATCTGTCCTGAATCTCCCTCCAATCACCTTCATTGGCCTTGATATATGCTCCTCAAAATGTTTTTGGGTTTTTTTTGCATCTCTTATTGTCTACTTGCATCACCTTTGTGCAAGCTTGTGCTCTCTTTTGTTTTACTCATTTGGGCAAGACTTCCATTTTCTGAAGGAAGCCTTCTTTTCTCTAATAGCTTCCTTGACACTGCTCATTAACCATGCTAGTGACCTCTTGGACTTGGTGCTACCCTTCCTAACCTGTGGTATACATTCTAGCAGAGCTTCTATTGTGTGGTTGTGAGTAACATCCAAGCATTTTGAAGGGATTTAACCCTCTTGATTCCCCCTTTCAACTTTCTTTTTACCAGTTCCCTCATTTTAGAGAAGTTCCCTCTTTTGAAGTCAAATGTGAGTGTGCTGAACTTCCTTGGCAATTTTCCACTTAAATATATATTAAATCAGATAGCACTGTGTCCAGTTGGTTTGATGACACTCACATCCCGCACTAGGTCCTGGGCAGTATTGCTTAGGATTATATCCTGGGGCGCCTCCCCTCTGGTCAGTTCCATGACCAACTGTTCTAGGGCACAGAAATTTAACCTCTTTGTCGTGACTGGAACATGCATTTATCCAATCAAATTGAAGTCACCCATTATTCCAACACTTCCCCATTTGGAGTCCTCCCTGATTTATTTTCCATCTCAAGATCACCCATCACCCATTTTCCATCTCAAGATCACCAAGTGTTCTGGTCTGGGGGACAATAGCATGTCCCTGGTATTAAATTACTTTTGGAACCTAGTATTGTCACCCACAGCACTTCTGTGGAAGACTGCCCCTTTTAGGTTTTCTAGTCTGCTCAACACTATGCCCTCTTTGATGTACAGAGCAACACCTCCTCCGGTACGCCCTTCCCAGTCCTTCCTATAAAGTTTATATCCAGAGATGACCTTATCCCACTGGTTCCCTCCATCCCCTCAGATTACTTTAATGCCCAATATATCAAAGGTTTTCCTTTAAAACCAGGCACTCCAACTCTCCCATTTTGGCTTGGAGGCTTCTAGCATTAGCGTAGAACAGGGCTTTCCAGCCTTGGGTCCCCAGATGTTGCTGGCCTACAGCTCCCAGAATCCCTTGCCATTAGCCATGCTGGCTGGGTATACTGCTGGGAGCTGTAGGCCAGCAACATCTGGGGACCCAAGGTTGGAGAGCCCTGGCGCAGAGACACTTATACATGGCGTTCCTCCCCCAGATGTCTCTGGTGTGTGCATCTGATGCTATGACCCTTAGGCCTCTTTCACCGACTATCACATTTATTTCACCATGTGTGCATGGCCTATTTTCTCCCTGTCTCCATTTGAGCAACTGGAAATCTTTTCACCTTCGTCCCCTAGGGATGATTCATCCCAAACCGGATGCTTCCCAGTTTCTGTCAGCTTTCCCTCAGGGTTCAGTTTAAAAGCTGCTCTGCCACCTTTTTTATGTTGTGCCAGCAGTCTGGTTCCATTCTGGTTCAAGTGGAGCCTGTCCCTCTTCTACGCATTCAGCTTATCCCAAAATGTTCCCCAGTGCCTAACAAATCTGAACCCCTCCTCCCTACACCATTGTCCCATCCACACATGAGACTCCTCTTTGCCTGTCTAGCTGGCCCTGCATGTGGAACAGGGAGCATTTCGGAGAAAGCCACCTTGGTGGTCCTGGATTTCAACCTCCTACCTAGCAACCTAAATTTGGCTTCCAGGCCTCACAGCTACAATCTTGATGCAAACAAGCCATATAACATTAAATTTTCTTTTTGGGTAGTGTTTTAAATCACTGCATGTATGTGAGTGTGCACATTGGTAACCTGTAAGGCAAAAGATGTTATATATATATATATATATATATAAAAGTTTAAGTTTTTTTTAAATTTAAAACTGTTGCACACTGCATATGCAGAACAGACTGAACAATGTCCAGAAATCACGCCCTCAAAACTGAAGAATGGTGGGTTGATAATGAATCAATGTGGTTCCACAGTCATAGGAACATAGGAAGCAGCCTTATACTGAGTCAGACCATTGGTTCATCCAGCCCAGTATTGTCGACACTGACTGGCAGCGACTCTCCAGGGTTTCAGGCAGGATTCTTTCCAAGCCCTACCTGGAGACTGAGGATCGAACCTGGGGTACCTTCTGCATGCAAAGCAGGTGCTCTATCACACTGAGCTATGGTCCTTCCCTACGTTATTCCAAGGCGGTCACCCATCCAAGTATTAAACAGGCCCTACCCTGCTTAGCTTCCAAGATCAGATGAGATTGGGTTGTTCAAGGCTGTTCAGATGTTCAAGGATCTGAACAGGATCAGGTATTTCAGACCACATTCCTATAACACAATAGATGCTGAACCTCTTTCAATCTGAGGGTGAAATTCAATTTTGGAGAAGCTCTCAGGGGGGGAGCATATTCCAGTGGTGGGCATGGCCAAATGCAGAAGAGGGCAGGGCCAAAATTCCAAAAATGTCAGCATATTTTAGCTTGCTCTTACTGTCAGTAAATAAGCCTTAGAAGAAGCATTTGATTTCAGCCTTTTAGAATGGGCGGGGGGGGGGGATTTGCAAAAGCTGGAAAACCACCAAATGATTGGTAGTTAGGGGGAAAGAGGGTGGGGCCAGGGGAAGGGGGTGTGGCTGGGGTGTGACCCCCATGGCCAGGTTTGGCCTATGGGCATGAGGTTCAACACTCCTGCTATTTAAACGTACCTGGAAGTGTGTCCCATTGAGTGCAATGGGGCTTTCTGAGTAAACATATATAGGACTGCACCACATGTAACTCCAAAATCCAGTGAGGACTTTGGGTGAAAAAAGAATTTCATCAGCATTGCTATTTGAGCCCCGGCCTTGAAAACAGACGCCAGAACTGAGTCCTTGTGACACCTGGAACAATTTAAGCCCTGCCCGTTTGTCTCCAGACACAGTCGCATCTAGCGAGAGACTGGGGCAAAATGCAAACTTCTGTTTCTGTGTGCAAGCTGGGGGGGGGGGAGAGAGAGATTGCTTGTCTCCATAACAGGAGTGGGGCCATTGGAAGCAGATGTGGATTGAAACAGACACAAACAGGGGGAAGGAGCCGGGAAGAGAGCTTAAAAAGTGAGCGAGTTGAATCAATTAAAGAGGCAAAGATTGTTTCCTCCCTGACACTTCAGAGTTCAGTACCACACATAATGAAGTGTCTCTGCTTTGCATGAGAAAGGGCTGATTTGCCAGAATATAGTGCCACTCCTGACATAAAAATATTTTTTTTTGAAAAGAATAAGGTGGGGCAGAAGGCAGGCTTTGTATTCATGAGCATGCTGATGGAATGACACGGTGCGGCAGGCTTATTACACAAGCATAATCAGAATGCAATTCTTCCACCACTTTGCTGGTGCAACATCCTGTCTGCCCTCCAAACATCGGCATGTTTCCAATCCCAGCCTGCTTCCTCCTCCAAAAAAATGTTAGGGAAATGAAGCTGCTGTGGTATTATCCCTATTCCTTTGTGGATTCCATCATCCCCACTAGACAACGGCTCAAGCAAGGGGACATGGGGTTGGGCGGTGGCTAAAGTTATTCTGGAGTAGAGCAGGTTCAGGACCCCAGGCAAAGCTGTAGGTGGGGTGTGTGGAGTGTGTGGTCCTCCAGATGTTGCTGGACTGCAGTTCTCATCAGCCCTAGCCAGCATCGTGAGGGATGATTTGCACTGCAGTCCAACAACAGCTGGAGGACCACACGTTCCCCATCCCTGCTGTAGGTATTGAGTCAGGGACTGTAGGCTCAGATTCAGAACCATGGAGAGCAGCCCTGCAGCTAGGTAGGATGATGAGGTACCCCAGCACTGGCTTGGAGCAACTGACAGGGTTTTATAGCCCGGCCTGTAAGCTCCGCCTCCTCAAGTGCTGCATCTGGTTTTTGTAAGGGCCAGGGCCCTTTCCTGGAGCTGCTGGCTTCTTCTGGGTGGTCCAGGGTCTTGGGAGTGAGGAGCTGGGTGGGGAATGCTCCACAGGGCCTCCCTGCTCACTGGAAGAGTCAAAGGTCCCGGGGTATGGTCTGAAGGCACATATGGCAGTCACCTTGCTGAAGCTAAGCAGGACTGGGTCTGGTCAGTGCTTGGAAAGGGAGACCACCTGGGAACCCTATGTAGCCACCTTGAGTTCCATGATAGAAGAAAGGCGGGATATCAATGTAATAAATAGATAGATAATTAAATAATTAAATAAAGGTCCACTTCTCAGAGCCAGAGGGCAACAGCACCTCCTAGGAATCGAGTGGATGCGGTCCAGGATCCAAAGTGGAGAACACCCTTTAGGAAGGACCAGAAAATGGTTCTGATTCATCCTCAGAGCTGCTGCAACTGGAAATGCCAGTCTCAAAGGGCTCTCAGTCCTGGACCATGATGGGTATAGTAGAGAAAGTATTGTATGTATGGGATGGGAACATCCTGATTCAAATCCCCTGTTCAGCCAGGAGGTTCACTGGGTGACACTGGACCAATCTCCATCTCTCAGTCTCGCCTACCCCATCGGGTCATTGTGAGGATAAAGGGGAGGGGCCCATGTACACCACCCTGAGTTCCTCAGAGCAGGGGCGGGATTGGAATATCATCAAACATTTCTTGTCCACTATGTTGCAATTCTTATAGTAAAAATATTCACCTGGTCATTTACTTTGAGCTCACTTGCTGCACCTCTCGATTGCTTGCACTTGCTGTGAATGACATCATCACACAACCAAATCTCTTTGGCCACGTGGCATCACGATCCCTTCCCACCGACTGCATGATCAATACACAGCAAATATCACCTACATGATTGATCCAAGGAAGGAGAAAGAAGCCAGAACCAGAGGGGAAACAATGGCACCAAACACGGACCAGGAAAGGTTAAAAAAAAAAAAAAATACATTCAAACTAAATTCCAACCCCAATAACACCAATTTTCTGAACTAAAAACATGTCAAAATAGGGTGATGTTTGGTGTGTCCTTCTTCGAAACTGATCTCTACCAGCCATTAATTTCCAAAGCCTATCCTTGTGTGCAACTACCATCTGCCTGTACTGTTCAATATAAACTATGCTGTTTATTTTTACTTCTGCTGTGCGTCTCCAGCACTGATCCCACAAACAAAGAAAAGCAAGCTTCTAACCTTTAAGGACTTGAGAAGAGAGGCTTGTGGGGGGCAGGGGCACAACACCTGGTGAAAAGCTTCAAGTTAGGGTTAGGGTTAGTAAAACCCTGGTCCCTGTGCAGGTTCAGGGGCCTGGAAGTAACCTAGATTGGGCAGACAGAGTGAGCAGAAAAGAAGAACACCATGAGTGCTGCCTTTGTGCATGCTGTCTGAATGTATAGGGATTATACCTGTGGGTTAGACTTAAGCTTCAGGTTAGGGCTAGGGTTAGTAAAACCTGGGTCCCTGTCCAGGGTCCTGGAACTATACTAGATTGGGCAGACAGAGCAAGCGGTCATCCAAGAAACCCTGAGTGCTACCTTTCAGTGCTCTGTCTAGATTGAGAGGGATTTTATCTCTGTGTTAGCATTAAGGTTAAGCTTCAGGTTATGATTAGGGTTAGGGGTAGTAAAACCCATGACTCTGTGCATGTCAAGGGCATGGAACTAGTCTAGATTGTGCAGACAAAGCAAGCCATCAAAGAGAACACCTCGAGTGCTGCCTTACTTACACCACTCTGTCTGGATTGAGAGGGATTTTAGCTGCATGTTTGGGTTAGGGTTAAGCTTGCGGTTAGGGCTAGGGTTAGGAAACCATGGGCTCCTGTGCATGTCCAGGGGCCTGGAACTAGCCTAGATTGGGCAGAGATAGCAAGCAGACAACAGAAACACCATAGTCTGCTGCCTCTTGGCATCCTGCCTTGATTTACAAGAATTTTGGCTGAGTGTCAGGGTTAGGGTTAAGATTCAAGTTAGGGTTACGGACTTAGGGTTGGGAGAAAACCTGGGTCCATGTGCATGTCCAGGGGCCTGGAACTAGCCTAGATTGGGCAGAAAGAACAAGTGGTCAACAAGAACACCCTCAGTCTGGATGGAGAGGGATTATACCTGCGAGTTAGGGTTAGGGTTAGGAAATCCTGGTTCCATCCGTGTGCATGTCCAGGGGCCTGCAACCAACCCTGATTGGGCAGGCAAAGCGAGCGGTCAACAAGAACACCCTCAGTGATGCCTTTGGGCATGGGCATTCTGTCTGAATGTATAGGGATTATAGGCAGCATGTTAGGGTTAGGGTTAAACTTCAGGTTAGGGTTAGGAAAACCTGGGCCCCTGTGCATGTTTGTCAGTCTCAAAGGGAACGGATGTCTGACTGTTGCACATCCCTTGTGAAAAGGCCTGAGACCTGTGCTACCAGCATCCCCAAATAGCCATTGAACGAGCTCTGGAATGGATCCTGCAAAGGCCACCCACCCACCCCTCTTTTCTTTCCACAATGTGGAAGAAGTGTTGCGTCCCAGCTTCCCTGTGCACTCTGCCAAAATGCTGCTTAAGATCTCTGCAGGCAGAAATCACCAAGTGTACAAAAATATCTCCAAAGGAGCTGAACAAAAACCCCTCATGGGTGGAAACGGCAGCAAAGGTGCGAAGCCAAGATAGCGATTCGTGGACTGCCAAGCTTTCAAGTCCAATCTCCCCTAGTGAAGCCACCGATAAAACGCTGCTGAGGTTAGGTCCCCTTTTCCTGGCTTGTGAAGTTGGAGCCTTTTTTGAGCTTTCTAATTTCATAAACCACCAGTGCTTTGCCTCCTCTTTTGCGCTCCCCTGCTCTCTGGGAGCCCCCCTCCGCCGTGTGCAACAGTTCAATAATTGCATGTAATTGGATCTCACTGCTGCTGGAGGACAGGGTGGGGGAGCGGGTGACATGGAGAGATGAGGCGTTCCACCGGACTGAGTCCCCCGTGCCTGATTGCTAGCCATTTCCATCTGCAAAGCGAGGGCCCAGTCAGGGTCAAAGGTTCCCCTTGCGACTGAATTGGCTCAACCCAGGATCTCATTATTGGCTCCACCAATTTCTCTAACTGAAGCACAGCTGGGGGGTTTGGCCGCTGGAGCTAGCTCCGAGCCTCATGTTAACAGCACAGTGCTGCCTCAAGAACCCGATTCACTCCGCTGAAGACACGGACGGGGGAGCAAAGTCACAGCGGCAAGCCCCCCCCCCAATTTCCACGCATTCGTTTATTATTCATTATTTATCAATTAAATGAATCTCTAACCCACTTTTCGGGGCACCTTGCCCCCATAGGGAAGTTTACAGGAAAGGGTTTTTAAAAAAATATAGAAGACATAAAAGCAACAACACCAACCAATAAATGCAATAAATTAGCATTTCAAAACCATACCCTTGAAACCACAAGCAGCTGACAAAACGTTTCAGCACAGCATATTATCCAAAGGTGGACTGAAATAAAGACATCTTAAGAGTTCTCTTTTTTAAAACAAAACAAAAAACTGCAGTGACAAAGCCGTATGAACCTCCATGGGGAGGGATTGGGTGGCACTCCCCCTGAAGGAGCAGGTATGCAGCTTGGGAGAACGCCACGATTCATCTTTGTCACTGGAAGCTCAAGAAGTGCTTTTGTCCCTCTTCAGTTGGTCTGCCAGCTATGACCATTCCCGGACATGGATAACCTGGCCACAGTAGTTCATGCACTGGTATTGTTCCATCTAGATTGCTTCAGTGTGCTCTACATGGAGCTGCCCTTGAGAATGCATACATACATACATACATAGGCGATCACTCATGACCGAGTAAGATTGTCTTCCAGGATAAAATGACAAAAAGAAAATTATAAAAAGAGGAAATTCTAAAAAAAATGTGTAGACTCTAGCGATGGGTCTGTAAGTGACTGTGGAGGCCAATTCTAGATCCACACGAGAATGACACAGAAGCTGAAGCTAGTACAGAATGTGGCAGCTAGATTGCTGTTAGGAATGGGAACATCACATAGAAACCATAGAACACCAGTTTTAAAGAAACTGCACTGGCTGCCAATATGCTTCCAGCCCAAGTTCAAGATGTTAGTGGTGATGATTAAAGCCCTAAATGACTTGGGGCTTTGATATTTGAGGTAGCACCCCTCCCTGTATATACCTTCCCAAGTATTAAAATAAGCCGAGGGGTCTCTCCTCTGCTTCTCATCGTTGGGAGCTGTACACTATGTGGAGGTGCACGAGAGGGCCTTCTCAGCTGTGGCACCCCAGTTTTTGAATGTGCTCTCACTGGAGTCCTGGCTGGCATGGATCTTGAATTCATTTCAGTGTCAAGTTAAGACCTGGCTATTGACCCAAGCTTTGGGGGTTTTATAGACTGCAGCTTAGTCCAGGTTTATTTGTTTCCGTTATTAATGTTGATTTCATGCTGATGATGGTATGGCTTGTGTTGAATTATTTTATTGGTTGTATCTCACCCTGAGATGTATTGATATTGGGTGGTTAGAAATATTTATACATACATACATACATACATAAATGGTGCAGGCCACCACTGAGAAGACCCGGCCCCACCAAGTAACCACCAGTCTTGAAGGTCTTACTGGCAAGTCACAGAGCCAGGGCTCAGATGTTGATCTGCATCGAACAGGCAGTAATGGCATGGAGATCAAGGTATGCCCTGCTGCTGCAATCTCATTCCTGTCCGCTGCCACCCCCCAACATAATATGCATTCAGTGCCCCCTGCTGGTCAATTGTATTTAATTATTATTTTTATTTAATAGATGCATAGATCATAGAGTTGGAAGGGACCTACAAGGCCATCGAGTCCAACCCCCTGCTCAATGCAGGAAACTAGAGAAGGGGTCTCCCATCCAAGTAATAACCAGGCCTGACCCTGCTTAGCTTTCCACACTCAGACAAGCTGGGGTGTGTTACCTTCACAGGGCAGCATATAGTTATTAAAACACCAAAACAACCACATAACAAGCTTAGCAGCCCACCCTTTGGCTCAGATCTGAACTCTTGGGCAACTCATAATTAAACACACACATACAGTTTTAAAAAAATTAAAGCATCAAATGGTTTCCTTAACTATAACAGCAACAACCGTGGACTAAAAGGAGAAAAACAGCAATTTAACAACAAAAGCATTAAGAGAGCAAATGAGCAATCCTGTGGTGCCTGGACAGTGTTCCATGGGCCATAGGATTATGCAGGAAACCCCTCTGAGGTCATAGACCAGGAATGGGCAACATGCAGCTGCTACGGAACCCTAAAGCGATAAAGTTTAGCTTGCAAACAAGTTAGACTTGACTTTTGTGGTGCTTTAAACACCTTTTTTTCCCATTAAAAGCTTTTTTTTAAAAAAAAACAAAAAACAATTAATTAATTTTGGGGAGACTGCAGCCTGCAAAGGAGGAGGGGCCCAGGGGGCAAAAAATGGCCCCTGGACCTCCTGAGGTTGTCCACCCCTGCCACAGACAGAGCTCTGACCTCAGAAGGGGTTTCCCAACTTCAGAACTCTAATTTTCGTGCCACTCAACCAGCACAGAGGTTTCCGCAGTGGCTCCCTCTACAGGGTCTGCTTCATAGATGGGGGGGGGGAATTGGCATTTCGTGGGCGCGCTGGTGGGCATTGGGGGGTGGCTGAGGATCCAAGGGATTGAAAGCCCGCCCAGTTCACAACTACGCCCCTGTCCCTGGGAAACATTTAGCCACACTCAGTGTTGAAATAAGATTCCATTGCCAATCTGTTCGGCCACTGAACATGCAATTGTGGGGGGAGGGGGAGGTACCATCTTTTCCTGTACCCCGGGCAGCAAAATGTGTCAGGCTGGGGCTGTTTTTATCCGAATGGTACAGCAAGAGTTTTTAAAGTGTTGCCCCTCCTGGCTGGGGGGGGGGGATGACTTTTGGACTCTGCTTCAGGCAGCAAAATATCCTGAGCCAGCACTGCAGGCAGGGAGCAGAATTCACATTCAGGCACTCAAACTGCAGGTTTTTATGGCCGTTCCTACATCCCAAAATCAAAATCCTCCATCCCTTCTCTGAATGACGCAGAAACCCAGAGAATTAAGAAATTAGATGTATGCCTGCATAGAAATCCAGAATTTCAGAGTATTTCATTTCTTCCCTCCCCATAATAGTTTTGTATCTCGGGGCAGAGCAATACCTTTTGTGCCATTCCATCACTATTTTCCCCAGGGACTTTCTTTTATCGTGAAAAGCAGCTGTGTGTGTTTTCAGCAGACATGGATGAACAGCAAGGAAAAGGGGGCTGACATAGCCCTTTCCTTCCCAGTCATTTGTCAGGTTAAAGCCATCTTCTTCCCACCCATCCAGCCAGCTGGTTTTCTTCCCAAGACATAAAAGATTGAAGGACTTGGATCCAGTGGAGCAGTGGTCACTTTTGAAGCGCAGGCACTCATAGTAACAGTCTCCATAGCCCTGCCTCCAAGGAGAATCGAAAATGCAGGCAGTTGTGTAGGTGTGTGTGTGTGTGTGTGTGTGTGTGTGTGTGTACATGCAGCTCCCAGCCCAACCTGAAGAGTAGCAACACATAGCATAATACCCACTTCATTAGGAACATCTGACAGACATAGAATCCTGAGCTGGCAACAGATACTGTGGTGTTTAGCATGTTGGACTGTTGCAGTGGAGAGAGCCAAGACTCTATGAGAAAAGGAAAGAGCGGAACACCACAGCTGGGTTTAGACAACATGATAGCTCACACTCTAGGGCTGAGTATGGGTTGAGTGTGGGTTGTCATTGAACGGTTGGTTGTTGTTGAAACATGGGTTATCGTGTTGTCTGAACCCAGCCGTGATAACAAACCATGGTTTGTCAACCACAAACAACCCACAGTTCACAACTCAACAACAAACCATGGGTTCTCTTCTGAACCCAGTCACTATATCCCCAAACAGTGTAAGTCCACCAGCTCAAGATTTTCTAGGGTTTTATTTTCCCAGCACCAGGGAGAAACATTTGATCTCAAAGTCAGTAAACCAGTTCTAGCAGTTTTTAAATCTTTATCAGGAGCAGGTCTTTTGTAAAGTTAATGGGTCTCAATTACACATCCAAGACCAAGCCACTCCCCAAATACTTTGCATTACAACAGGGATAACTCAGAACAGTGACTGGGTTCAGACAACATGATAACCCTCACTCAAGGGTTGAGTGTGGGTTGTCGTTGAACCCTGGGTTGTTGTTGAAACATGGGTTATCATGTTGCCTGAGCCCAGCCAAGGTAACAAACCATGGTGAACAACCCACAGTTCACAACCCAACAACAAACCATGGGTTCTCTTCATGGGTTGTCCATGGTTAACAAGCCATGGCTTGTTAGCGCAGCTGGGTTCAGACAACACGATAACCCATGCTTCAACAACAACCCACGGTTCAACAACAACCCACACTCAACCCTTGAGTGTGGGTTATCATGTTGTCTGAACCCAGTCATTATGTTGTTGTTGGGTAAATCCATTTTCTCCCAGCTACTGTCGGGATTATTACTAAGGTCAGAGGGAACAGAGAGGTCTGAGCCAGGTGGCAGATGGTGTCATCATCCTTGCTAATCAGAAAGTCATGGTGCTTTGACCCTGTGAGCCCTGACTCTGCCTCACCACTGTCTCAGTCTTTTGAAAAAGGGGGGGGGGAGAAATAGCTGAGAAGAAAAGGGTTAAACAGTTCCTTTCCTTTCTCTTTCCTCCAAACCCTCCCCCGACATAACCTGCCACTGGCCTTCCATTCAGTATGCAGCCATCTGCATGCAGTTCCTTGACTTAATACAAGATCACAAACATACACACACACACACACACACACACACACTGAGAGCCAGTGTGATGTAGTGGTTAGAGTGTTGGACTGGGACTCGGGAGATCTGGGTTCTAGTCCCCGCTTGGCCATGAAGCTCACTGGGTGACTTTGGGCCAGTCACTGACTCTCAGCCTCACCTACCTCACAGGGTTGTTGTGAGGATAAAATGGAGAGGAGGAGGAGGAGGAGGGCTGCCTTGGGTTCCTTTCAGGAAAAATGGCGGGGTATAAATATAATCAATCAATAAATAAATACATGGAGCATGGAGCATTATCCCGGCCTAATCAGGGCAAGCTGGTGACTCCTGTGTAGTGGGGCTCCTTATCCATTTCAGCCTTTATCCTGAGCTTTAGAGGAGCTATCCTTGGTGCCAGTACTCCATCCCCAAAATAGGTTCACCACCATGGAGCACCATGGATAGCTCCTATAAGGCTCGGAATAAACGCTGCAATGGATCAAGGAGCCCACTGACAGAGAAGTTGCTCGCCTCCCCTGCGGCCCTTTATACAGAGGTGTCTGTTAACAGGTTCTGGCTGGCCTCGCATTTTCACACAGCTTCAGCTACAGGAGGCACGTCTCTCTCATGGGTGCATCTGCAACTCTCCAGTGTAACACAACAGTGAGGACCTAGCTCGGATGAGAAGGCTCTTCTGAATGCAAGGCACAGGCGCTAATAAGGGCGGGGAGGAAGGATTTAGAGCAGTGTTCTCCAACCTTGGGTCCCCAGATGTTTTTGGCCTACAACTCCCACGCTGGCTGGGGCATGCTGGGAGTTGTAGGCCAAAAACATCTGGGGACCCAAGGTTGGAGAACACTGCTTTAGAAACAAGGCGAATGCAGAGTGAGAGCCGAAGACAGAGGGAGCCGCCACCACCCTGACGGAGCATACGCTTTCCCAGCAGACAGTCAAACAGCCTTGTGTAATATAACTTCATAAAGACAAGGATGCATGAAGAAAAAGGAAGATAGATAGTTCATCATGACTGATGATAGACAGAGCCAAGCTGGAGAGAGTGAGACCTGTGACAGGCAGATGAGCTGACGTTTTACACGCTGAGAGATAGACAGGGTTAAACACAGAGCAAGGGCCACACAATACGTGGGTTTTGGTTTTTGGTTTTTACAGGAGGACCACTTAAGATGCTGGAAGGGAGCCCTTTGATCTACATATTCTTCATCAGGCTTGACATGTTCAGAACACGAATAATGTTTAAATGAAACAACAGCAAGAACAAAGACATTACTCTCTGCTGGTAAGATAGCTGAGTCTGAAGCACTTTAAGAGCAGGAAGTTTTGAGCAAAAGTCTCTGTCTTTGCACATTATATTTCTCTTGGGCATACACGTCTGAAAAGGTGTTGTTTTGTGCCTTGCAAAGTGGTGTTTGAAGCCATGTGCATTATACAGGCACACACTCATAAAAACTTAAGAAGAGCCCAGCTGGATCCAAGCCAAAGGTCCATCTAGTCCAGTGTCTTCTTGATTCCCACAGTGGCCAACCAGATGACCCAATGGGAAGCCCACATGCCAATCATGAAGACCATAGCCCTCTCCTATTGTGGCTCCCCAGCAGTCGGCACCCACAGGCACACAGGAATATGACAGCTCCAAATAACCACCTTGACTTGTCACCATTGATAGGCTGATGCCCCACAACAACTCATCAGAGAACCACCGCTAGCTGCAGACTTGTTGCTCTGTAATATGTGAAGCTGCCCTTAATTACAGCAGACAGAACTATAGCCCAGCTTTCCCTGACCTGCTGCTCTCCAGATGCATTGGACTACAACTCCCATCATGCCCAGCCTGCATGGCTGCTGCAGCCTCCCCCAACCTGGTACCCTCCGGATGCATTGGACTACAACTCCCATCATGCGCAGCCTGCATGCCTGCTGCAGCCTACCCCAACCTGGTACCCTCCGGATGCATTGGACTACAACTCCCATCATGCCCAGCCTGCATGGCCAAGGGTCACATCTGGAAGGCACCTTGTTGGGGAAGGCTGACCTGGGTCCAGATTGGCTCACTGGCTCTCCAGTATGCTTCAAAAGTTATTTGCCTCTGGTCAGAATGCCAACACTTTGGTCTTGCTCAGAAGACTTGTCTTTGTAGAATATTATGTTACTGTCACTTTAAGACTGAGCATGCAGGACCGGAAGAGGAAGTAGCTCCTCAATAAGAGGAAGAAGGGGAAGTGGGGGGGGGGGGGTTTGAGAGTGAGCAGTGGAAGCCATTCTTGGTCTGTAGCTCAGATAATGGAGGAGAAGGGCTCAAATGCTCTGCCTCAGAGCCATTCTTAAATGTGCGTCAGCGTCACCACACGTGGTAGGCCTATACAGCCTTGCAAATAAGTCTACAAAAGCTTCTAGTCCTCAGTGCTGCTATGCTTGTTCTATTATGCCTGTATGAGTCTTGTGTAGCCTCACAGGGGCAAGGGTGAAGCACATTCTGTAGTTTCCTTGGCTGGTTGCCTGGGAATGAGTCTCGCTCACCAAAGGTGACCAGGTGAGCATATCAGCTTGCAAGTACATACAAAGCGGCTCAAATTAATTTTTATTAGCGAGTCATAGAATAACACCTGGGGCCTGTGAAAAGGAGAACTGAGGTGCTGGCATCCGGATCTGGGTTTGGCTCATCTGGTCCTCTCCAGCAACCTATTCCAAAGGAACCTCATACTTTAAAAGCACTTTTTCCTTTCATTTATTGGGAAGGAGAAAGTATGTCAGCAGGATATTAAAAATGGCTTTCTTTCCTCTCCCCCTGTTCCCTGTCAGTTTGGTTGCTGATTTTTAATCTGATTCTTTTTACTTCTCACTCTCAGCACTCCATCTTGAAAAAGCAAAGAAACAGCGCAGAGAGAAATTGCAGCTTCTCCCTGGATGACTGACAGTGCATAAAATTACCCCTGTCTCTTCACCTTCCTTCCCACATTCCCTTTATTAATTAACTGAGGCAGTAGCGTCAGGATGCCTCTCTTGTCTTTCTTCCCTCCCTCACTACAGGGTTCGTTATTCCACACCGATGCCTCGGAAACATGCCTCGATCCTGGTTGGTTTCAGAAGAAGAACTCCAGCTGTTTGACATCAGAATATAAAGAGGGTGGTGTCTCTTGTACTCTGTGCTCTTTTGATTATTTTGCATAATTTATTCTAATGTTGCTAGTCACAGGGAGGGGCTATGCAGGGCGTTGTTGAAGCTCTGCCCACAACCTCTGGGAAGCTCATTCAACCATCCCCTCCAGCTCTGGAGGTGACAGCAAGTAAATTGCACACTTGAGGTCTAGAAACTTGCCCTTCTTAACCAGTCAAAACAAAAAATCCACCGGAATGTGGATGATGCACCCAGAAGAACCACTTCCTGCACTCTTGTAACCTCCCAACACACGTGCAGCCCTGAATATACTCAGGCCAGCTGCATCCTAAAGAAAGAGAAAATCTATTGTCCCAAGTGATCTTGGTCAGGTGAGGTTCCAGCACAAGCAGCAGGCTCTAGGCAAGAGTTCAGGTTCTGGCAAGGCAAGGCAAAGTCCAGATTCTGGCAAGACAAATTTCAAGTTCCAGGTAGCACCCTGGATCACTCCATAGGGAGGTCAGGCTGGTGACTTGTGCAACATCGGAAGCTGCCTTATTAACCAACACAGACCTTTCATATATCAAGCCCAGTATTGTCCGTACTGACTGGCAGCGGCTCCCCAGGGTTTCAGGCAGGATTCTTTCCGTTTCCAAGCCGTACCTGGAGAAGCTGGGGGTTACACCTGGGACCTTCTGCATGCAAAATATGTGTTCTACCACTGAGCTATGAGCCCAGCCCTGCAAGCAGGTTCAAACATTGCTTCAGCAACAGATAACCCCAGACTGAGACCTAAATAGGGCTTCAGCTAGGTCTGAGTATTAACCTCCACCTCCGCTGGGAACAGCCTCTTCCAGTTAAAGGAGCCCCATCTGCTTCAGTAGCCACAGGCTTCAACAACACATGGAGAAAACTGAGGCACCACTGAGGCTTCCAGGCCAGAGTCCTTGGATGCAGAAGATGCTAGCAAGAGAGGTTCCCGAAGCGGAGGGGTTTCCAAGAAAGCAGGCTCAGGCTGAGGGCACTTCCCGTGCCCATTCTGACACTTCTTCTGAGCCCATGACCTCCTCTCCTGAACCTGGGGAGTCTCACTCCCGGGCCATGACATTCATTCGTAAAACTGAGGAAGGGCAGTCTCAAGGGATGTACTAAGAATCCATTCCCAAGGCAAGGATGGGATGCAAGCCCTCCCCGTCCTGGAAGATAAAGTGCAAAGCTTGTCAGTTTCTGGCAGGCACATGTGTGGCAGACGGTGTCTGGGAGCAAGGCCTTATTAAAGACATCCGTTATCTGCCATTGTAATTTCTTCACTGGGCCTCCCAGAGGTTTCTACTGCTCTGACTAACCCATAGCTCTGTGTCAGTTTGGCCCCTTGTGTCAGGCAGAGAAGACAGCAAACTGAGCAGTTTTTTATGCCCTTATTTATTTATCTGATCAGTTTTCTCCTGTTCCATAGAGAACAGGTCAAGTAAGGGGACGAGGGGTCAGGCAGTGGCTGGAGTAGTTCTGGCGCAGAGCAGGTTCAGAACCCCAGAGAGAATGCTTCCCAGGGCCTCCCTGGCCCTGCTCACTGCAGGAGTCCAATGCCAACTTCTTGGAGTCAAAAGGGCTGTGGTGCCTGCTGGGGATCACGTGGTCAGGCTGCAGGATGGATCCAAGCTGGAAGCCCCCACCTGTGAAGATCTGGGCAGCTGGTTCTGACTTCTCCCAGAAAGGAAGACAAGTCAGGAAGGACACTTCTTCACAAAGCGCATGATAAATGTATGGGATTCATTGCCACAAGATGCACTGAGCTTAGATGGCTTTCGATGGTGGTGGTGGTGGAAACCATTCATGGAGTGGAAAGGTCTACCCGTGCCTAGTATTAGCCATCATGGCTAATACTAGTAGCTGGGGAATAAGAGGAGCGGGCTATTGCCTTAATGCCCTCCAGATGTGTTGGACTATAACTCCCATCATCCTAAGCCATCACTGGGTTGGGGAAGGCTGCGCTAGCCTCTGTTAGCTATGGAACACTGGTCCTTGGTCTGATCCAGCAGGGCTCGCTCCTTTTATTCTTAGTATGCTCCTTCTGTGCTAGGCTTGAATATGGGATCTTCCTGACTGAAGCCCTGAATCTGTGCAAATAAGTACGTGTGTGTGTGTGTGTGTGTGTGTGTTCATTTTTAAGTCCATCCATCATTCAAAGCTACATATGAGGCTGAGGTTCCTAGATGATAATTAATTTTTCTACACAAGGACTTGGGAGGAAGAGAAAGAGTATTTGACTAATGAAGGCATTAACAATTCCTCCTTCCATTCGAAGTGTGTGTGTGTGTGTGTGTGTGTGTGATAGTATGCGCCACTTTTGTTTTATTTTTATTAAATGTGTTCAGGAGTAGCAAGTCCAGACAGATTGCATCTTTGCTGAAGATTTCTCTGTCTGAGCCAACAAGCTGAAGCAAACAGTATGTCCTCCTCAGTCCATGGAAGTTATTTTAAGTAGTTAGTTTAGTTAGATTATTTCTCGGCCATAAATCAGAATAGAACTTGCCAGGGTGGCAGACAATCTATAATAAAAATTACAATAGAACAACATAAAAACAAAGAAAAAAATTATAGGAATAGCAGCCACAAAACTAGTCAAAATCAGCAGACCTACAGCATAAAATTCAAATCAGTTAGAAAAGGTGCAGAAATACCTGCAAATACTTAAGTCTCCAGCTGGCACCCAAAGGACAACAAGGATGGCACCAGGCCAGCTTCTCCAGAGAGATTGTCCCATATACGGCAGGGGTGGGCAACACGACGAGTCCCACAAGCTGCATGTTTCCCCCACTCCCCTGCGGCTGCAGGCCAGGGGTGTTGTTAGGGAGTGGCCCACTAGGGCTGGAGACCCAAATCTTTCCTTTGGAGCCCTGAATCTCTGGGAGGCCATCTGCCCCACCACCCTGCTGTCCATGGGTACCAGGGTCCTGATGATCTCTGTTGCATCTGATCCCCCTGGACTAGCTGGCTTTTTGCCCACATGGGTTTCCCCTCTTGCCGCCGCCCCCCGATGAATTTTTCTGCCGCAGGTATTTTTCCGAAATCAAATGCCCTCCTCTCCCTCTCCATACATCCCTTTTTACAAATAGGGGTGTCCACAGGAAACAGGGTCCTTTAAAGATGCACACACAGAGAGAGACTTTAGAGCATATTAGGATATGCTAATTTACATTTTGCATATATTTTTTTGTCCTGTGGGCCTTCCCCAGCCCAGTACCCTATGGATGTGTTGGGACTACAACTCCCTTCACCCCCAGCCAGTATGCCCCTGGCGGGAGCTGTAGTCCAACACCTCTGGAGAACATCAGCCTGGGGAAAGCTGGCTAAGAGTGATATCATGGATTGCGTATGTTAACTTGGGGAGGGGGAACGGTGACTGGGAAGTAGACAGTGTTAGAGGAGGAGGAGGAGGAGGAGGAGGAGGAGGAGGAGGCAACTTTTTGGGGCCTGTGGGCACGTTTGGCAGTTTGAGGAAACTGTCACGAGAACCACCAAAGACAGCTGCCATGGGTGGCATGCTTAGTCACAAGGGACATGTACCTTGCCCAAAAGACCGAGCACAAGGCCGAGGTGGGTTCTGAGCCCCAACACACTAAACGACTCATTTGAACCCACACTTTTCCAGTGCCAATAGAATATTTTATTTTTTTTAAGTGGGAAGGGTAGAACACTTTGGTAGGCACCAAGAAAGGTGTCCAGGGGCACATTGGTGCCTGCAGGCAGCACGTTGCCTACCCCTAACTATTAGAGTGTCAGACTAGGACTGCAGAGACCCGGGTTCAAATCCCACTCAGTCATGAACCTCTTTTGGTAGCCTTGGATTAGTCTTTGTTTCTCTCAGCTTAACCTACGTCACAGGATTGTTGTATGGATAAAATGGGAGTGGGAAGGACCATATGTGGTACCCTCAGTTCCTTGGAGGCAGGGTGGATAAGCATGTAATATTTATTTATTTATTTATTTATTTTATATACCGCCCATCCAGCAGATGCCCTCAGGGTAATTTATAATCATTTTTTAAAGCCAAAACAACAATACGATAACAACCAAAATAATTAAAAATATCAAAATATTAAACATTAAAATATTAAAGAGCCAGCAATGAAGTTCATAGTTGGAGCAACAGATTGAATTCATAAGAAGCTGAATAAATAATTTAAGTCAAGGGGTTGGGCCAGATGAAATTTGGTCCCTTCTCCATTCTACAAGTCTTTGGTCCTCTGCATCTCTGAGTTTACAAGATACGGTCTTGGGGTTGCTTGAAATGCCTCTGACATTTTAAAAAATACCTTCTTCTTTCAACCTAACCTACTGTATTGGTGCAAGTGTGCATATTAGGCTTTGTCACACTGCATCATAGGCTTTGATGGCTTTTTCATCAGAAGGTAGGTGGTTTACAAGTCTAAACTGTTGAAGAAAAAAGGTGGAACTGGGGGAGGTGCAGATGGAGTGACTGAAATCCTGAATCGAAGCACTCCATACTGCAACATTTTGTTGCAGGGCCCCACTTGTTCTCACTCAAATTACATATGGTGGATTTTTCTGTGCATACAGTACTTGGCTCAGTCACGCTGCATCATAGGTTTTGATGGCTTTTAGAAGTGTGTGTGGGTAGTGATCAGAGGAAGGGGGGTAAAGTTAGCCTTTTTCATCTGTGTTAAGTTCAACTCCCACTTCTCCAGCTCTGTGCTGTCATTCCCAACAGTGGAACCTTGTGACATTGTGCCCTTTAAACAAGCAGCTTACTTCTCCAAATCATAACATACACAGAGAGGCACGCACCTGCACAGTGCAATGAGCCCCAAGCCTACGAACCCACCATTTAACCCAGAAATCCTGGCTCTTCTAGATGTTTGCACATGCACCCCGGAAGGAAAGTCCAGAGGCTCCCTAAAATAAGCCACCTGATCTGCATCTTGCTCAAATGCCAGCTGCTCCTGCAACAGCTGGTGGAGAATCCAGCTCTTTCCAGCCTAATGGCAAAGAGCTCCCCTCTCTTGTGAGGAATCCCTCTTCTAATTGCTTTGGCTCTGCTGCTAGGCCGTCACTACATGCCCCGAAGGCAGACAAAGCAGGAGGGGGGGGCATGAAAAAGTCACAATCATTATATCTAATGCCTTCTAAAGCCAGCTAAGTGAGTACAAGTTCATGCACAATCCTGGAGGCTGAGCTCAAAAGGGTTGCCTTATTCCTGCTGCCATATTCCGTTTCAGGCAATCTGAAAGACCCCAAGAACAAAAGTAGAGACAGCCTTCCGGAGGCATGATCAGGGTGTATTTTATCCATTGGTTTATCTCTGCAGAGGGCAGGCAGGCGGGAAGGTTGCACTTCATTGGTTATGTGCCGTTGTTCTGTGCATGGTGCCCCTATGCGCTGGTTTTGTGTGTGCAAAGGTAAAACAACCCCTTATCGAGGGGCAGGTGAGACACAATCAGTCACTTCACCCCACATTATGCAGAAATCTCTACTAATAGGTTTCTACCTGCACTTTGTTTCTTTGTTGTTGGTTTAGGAGGAGTACCATCAGGCTCCATGGAATTTGACACAATAACAAAAGCAAAAGAGACAGGGACCTTGAAAAGAGCATGACATCTAAATTTTGACAGTGGGGGAGGTTACAGGGCAGGGAGTGGAGAGGAGGCAGGCCAGGGTAAGAGGAGAGGAAAGTGAAGAAATGCAAGAATCTCATCCATGTCGGTTTTGCATCTAGTCAATCGTAAGCCTGTCCCATCCAATTTCTGCCGCAGTCTGCAAACGTTTAAAAAAGAAACACACGAAAATTCACACATTCGTTTTGGTATGCAACTTTCCCTAATGTACATATTTTGCATGCAGCTTTTGAGCCAAGCACTGCATCGCAACATTCGTAGGAGTGCGCAGTCCAAAGGATAACTCTGCTCCGATCCACCTATTAGGGCAAGTAAGGTCAGTTTGCTTAAAATGTGGCGGCAAACAAAATCTTAGGGACATACGAAGATGAGTTCTCCTGAATCAGACCATTAGTCCGTCTAGACCAGTATTGTCAACACTGACTGGCAGCTGCAGGGTTTCAGGCAGGATTCCTTCCTAGCCCTACCTGGAGATGCCGGGGATCGAACCTGGGACCTTCTGCATGCAAAGCAGGGGCTCTGCCACGGAGCTATGGCCCCTCCCTCCTAACGACAATGACCTTGCATGTACCGAAATGGAATCTAGGGGGAGGCCATTGTCTTGCCTCTGAAAGATGCTCAGGTTCAAGCCTCTGAAGTGCAGGTGTGGAGCAGTCAGCTGGAATAGCATTGCTGTTCTTGGCAGTGTGGGATTCATAGATGATAGAGTTGGAAGGGGGGCCGACAAGGCCATCGAGTCCAACCCCCTGCTCAATGCAGGAAACTAGAGGAGGGGCCTCCCATCCAAGTAATAACCAGGTCTGACCCTGCTTAGCTTTCCACGCTCAGACAAGCTGAGCCAGCGTGAGCCACAGGCCAGTATATTACCTTCCATTCTCAAAGCACAGGTCAAAGAGCATGACCAAGAAAGGCTCTTCTCGTTGGAACACAGATTTTGAATTGTTATACGTTCTCCTCCATTTGCTGCTTTCTTAGGAACATAGGAAGCTGCCTTGTGCCGAGTCAGACCCTTGGTCCATCTAGCCCAGTATTGTCGACACTGACTGGCAGCCGTGGCTCTCCGGGGTTTCAGGCAGGAGTCTTTCCTAGCCCTACCTGGAGATCCTGCTGGGGATCAAACTGGGGACCTTTCTGCATGCAAAGCAGGGGACTCTACCCCTGAACTACGGCCCCTACCTGCTATGGGGTGTAGATCCTACTTGCCCCATCCCTACTTACAAGTACAATCCAATCCTACATGTGTTTACTGAGAAGAGATGACCAGGGCAACAAGATCTGCCACGGATGGCCTTCTCCTTATCCCATCAGCCAGAGCAGCCAGGCTGGTGGGGACTAGGAAGAGGGACTTCTCTGTGGCGGCCCCCAAGTTATGGAACTCCCTCCCTAGTGACCTTCGCCATGCCCCCTCCATGATGAGCTTCCGCCGTGCATTAAAAACATGGTATTTCGGGTGGGAATATGGGGTGGGTTAGGATTTTAAAAGAATTTTTTATACTGTTTTAATGATCATGTGTTATTGTATTGTTTTAATTGTACATTGCCCAGGGTGGCCGGGTGGCCGGCCAGATGGGCGATTAACAAATATAATAAGTAAATAAATAAAATAAGGGCAAGTGTAACAGTGGAGCCCAGCCGTTTGGGTCCATAGCCCAGCACAGCTGACTACTCAGCCAAAGGAAGGGGCTGGAGCCCCTTCCCTACAAGGAGAGGCTCAAGTGACTGGGGTACTTTTACTTTAGGAGAAGGCAGCCACTAAGGGAGGACATGAGAGAGGTTTATAATATTAGGCAAGGTGTGCCAGAAGTGGACAGAGAAGTTTTTATCCCTGTCTCAGAATGCTTGGGGTCACCCAAGAAATTGATGGGCGATAGATACAGGACCGACAAAAGAAAAATACTTCCCCCACACATGATGCAGAATTAATAGATGTAAACCACTGCCACTCATCTTCGGATGAGATGACTTCATGGAGGATAGCTCTGTTAGGCAGGACAGCTAAACAGAACCTCCATTTTCAGAAGCCTCCCATTCCTAGGGCCTATGGACAAGCCACCGGAGACACCTGCTTGGCCAACTGGGGTCAGCAGGATGCTGGATTAGATGCTGGCCTTCGATCTGCTCCAAGAGGGCTCTTCTGTCTGATGTTCTATGGCCATCTTCCCCAACCTGGTGCCCTCCAGAAGTGTTGGGGTACAACTCCCATTACCCCTAGCCTGCTCAATTATTGGGCACACTGGCTGGGGATGATGGGTTTTGTTGCCCAACACATTCAGAGAGCACAAGGTTGGGGAAGGCTGTTCTACGGGGTGCCGCTAAAAATAGTGGCCAAGAGTGGGAAGGATGGACCATTTTAGCCCAGCCCAGCCCCGCTCTTTTGGCAACTGTCCTGAAAGAAAAGTGCAGGGAGGAACCAGTCAGGCCATTTGTGGGGGAGGGGGGGCGATCTTAAAACCAGCTGGTGTGAGTTCCCCCTGTGTGTATTTTTAATACTACAGACAGGCACACCAATAAATTACAGATCTCCATTCTGTAGATAGGGTGAATATTGTTTTACAGGCAATGAAAGCAGATAGAGCCACAACACATTCCATTTTATTGCATCTCACTGAGCTTTTATTATTATTTTTTTTAAATTGAAGTTTTTGCAGAGTTTCTTCTATTTTTCCTTCTCCGCCTGATGTATCTGTTTCGAATCAGCCAGCAGTTTAAAGAGAAAATTGCTTTTTTCCACCACCTTCTCTTCCAGCATTTTTTGAAGCAAAAAACTTTACCCCGCTTTTTTTTTCTCCCAGAAGTGCATTTAAAATCTTTTCAACAATGGCAAGAGGTTGTACCTTGATCATTCTTCATGCGCTTTTTCCAATGCGCAGGCACAGCAGAGGAGAGAAATAGATCTCCAGCAAGCTGGCTCTCATATGAGAGAGGTAATGGAAATGCGAAGAGGAAAAACTGGAGCAGAACAGAAATAATGGAAGGCAGCAGAAGTATAGAAAAGTCCCAAACTTCTTGCATACTCCCCCCCCCCAATTCCTGTCTCCCAACCCAAAGATTTCAGATCATGTTATATAGATAGATAGATATCTTTTAAAACCCCTTGGAACAGAAATAGAGAAAGGTGATAAAGCAGAACACAGTAACCGAGGCAGGAATAAAACTCGGGTCTTAATTGCTCCTTAGAGCTCTTCTTCCCATATCTTTAAGAGTGAATATAGTCCATCTGTGCACTGCAGCCGAGTACTCTGCTAAACTGCTGGCAAGATTATCTTGTGCTATGCTAGATGCTGTACATATATGATCACTTGCAGAGGCCTGCTTGAGAGGCATGCAGGAAAGGCCTTTCTCCCGTGTTGCTCCCAAACTCTGGAATGCATTTCCTGTAGAGTTTTGACTGGTCCCTGCTCTCTCTGCATTCAGGAAGGGGATCAAGACACATCTTTTTAATATGGCTTTTTACATTGTTACTATGGCTGCTATGGCTTTTTAAGGTTCCTTTTAATGTTTTACTATGCGTTTTAATCTGATTGTGGTTTTTGTTTTCTGGAATCTTTGTAAGCGCCTCACTGGGTGACTTTGGGCCAGTCACTGACTCTCAGGCTAACCTACCTCACAGGGTTGTTGTGAGGATAAAATGGAAAGGAGGAGGAGGATTATGTAAGCCACCTTGGGTTCCTTGCAGGGAAAAAAGGTGGGACAGAAATATAATAAATATATAAAATAAAAACAAATAAACCACCTTGGTTGGCTTCAGAAAGGCAGTATAAAAATACATTAAATAAGTAAGTAAATATGTTCTGCACGGTTCGCATCTCTCCCAGAGAAGGAAACTTGGCTGTCACTAATCTGAACATCAAATCTGAATATCGAAACAACAATTGCAGTAATTACTGTGCGGCATACCAAAAAACAAAATCATAAATAGAAGTACACACACACACACACACACACGTACACACACCTCTTTTCCTTCCTTTATTTCCATACCAAATGTCCACAAAGATTGTAACTGCTCAGAGCTGACAGAAATGGATCGTTGATAATGGATTGTTCCAGTTGCTGCCTGGAAGCTGCTGGTTCAACAACTGGCCAGCTCCGAGTTCTAGCAACCTCCTGGAGAGCTCCGCTGTTGTTGAGCACCTGGCCTGATTATTCATTTTAGCTTTGCTGGCACTGCTGGACAGCTCCCTGCCTGGCCTCTGACTCTTGACCAGGCTTCCCTGGGGTGATGAGAGAGAGAGAGAGAGAGCTGCAGCACTCCACTTCAGCAACCTAGGGTCAGCACATTTGTAGGTTGCTGAGAGCGTGATATGTGAACCTGGAGCACTGGGTCGCTTAAGGGCTAAACAACCAAGCGGTTAACCCAACAACGAAACCATAGGTTAACCACTGGGTTGTCTAGCCCCTAAGCAACCCATTGGTCCAGGTTTGCATGTCACATACTAACAACCAACGAACGAGTCGATCATAGGCTGTGGGATGAAAGCGGAAGTGGCGAGCGCGCGGGAGGCAGTGTGCTCTCTCTCCCACTCGTGCATTACAGCCCATGGGTTGTTGTTACATGCAAACCAGGTCACTGACTCAGCTGGACTGCTGTTTTACCTCAGAAGACTGGGGGAAGGACACTGCAAAGGGGGGCGTATGCCCTCCCCCCCCCCGTGCTGTTTTTCTGATCTAAATCACTCACACACTTACACCAAAGCTGCTATTCATTCCCTGGGCAGGGAAGCTCATAATGACAGCTAATTCTAAGCTCCTCCTCCTCCCAACAGAGCTAATGGCAGCTTTGGGAGATCTAAACCAAGGAAATGGCGCAGAAAGAAAGGGTTGAACACACCCTTTCCCAAAACTGCTTCTTTGATCAAATTAGCTGCCCCATATGGCTGCTTTGAAGTTTAAAAACAAATGTGGGAGGTCCTGATAGCAGGCTTCTTGTATCATATCTAGGTTGACCCCCTCAGTAATCTTTACAACAGCCCTGTAAGGCAGGCCAGTCTTGGTCTCAGTGAAAGCCACTGGGGCAGTACACAAATACTGTAAATAAATAGAATATATAAATAAAGGATTCTCTTGGTTAGCATGTCTGGGGGCGACTTCTCTGCCTGAGACCTTGGCAAGCGGTTGCCATTCGGGTGGGGGGAGGAGGGAGTTCCAGCAGTGGGAACACTGGCTGCTGGCACGAAGTCTAACCCCAATGAGCTTTCTGCAGCCATAACCAGGACCTCTGTGGAGGACGTTCTTCCACCACCACCAGGAAAGCTCCTTTCCACCAGAGGAGGGGCAGCTCCACCTTATCCTAAGCCCCACAGCCAGCAGAATGGGAGGTACAGATTGCCGTGTCAGTCTTTTAGTCATGATGCCACATTAGCTCTCAATGAATGGAGAAAGCAGGGACTCTTTCACCCCAGAGAAAGCGCAATCCAGATGAGTCAGTAGAACATGCGTAAAGGCTTAAATATAGCACAGACACAATCCCACCACCCCCCGCCCGCCGCTGCCCTCTTCCTTCCTCCCTCTCTCTCTCTGGGCAGCAAAAACCACTAACAATCACCCGGTTGCAGCACAAGACATCACGGCAGCGATAACGTCGCCATTTCATTAGAAGGGTATTGTTCTCCTGATTGACAGCTGGCAAGCCAAGGAAAATTACAATCTCCCTCCACAGCTGCGCGTCCCATCATGTGCAATTTATGCTTCGGGAGGGGAGCATGGAGCGAGGAGGAAGGACCAACTGGGGAGCAGAGCAGGCTTTCTTTAACCGAGAGCTTTGGACCGGCTCTGGTAGGCTTAGTTAGGGAACAGCCTTAACCTAGTTTAGAAGCCCTCCTCCCCATCTTGAAATCTGGTTTGTTTATTTATTTATTTATATGCTACCTATAACAATCATTTCTTAGGGTGACCCACACAATAAAACAGGTTAACGTGGAGATTAAAACAACAAATAGAGTAATGGAAAAATATAAAATGTCTGGCAGAAATGTCTTCACTTGGCATCGAAAAGATAAAAGTATGGATGCCAGGAGAGCCTCCTTGGGTAGAGCACTCCTCAAATGGGGTGCCACAGCTGAGAAGGCCCTGAGCCTTCTGGCCACCTGCCTAGCTTCCTTCAGCAGGAAGCCTGGAGGAAGGCCTCCAAAGATAACCTAAGGGTCAGGGCAGGTACATATGGGAGAGGATGTGCCTTTAGATACTCTGGCCCCAAGTCTTTTAGGGCTTTAAAAGTCAACACCAACACTTCGAATTGGGCCTGGAAATGAATAAAGCCAATGCAGCCGATGAAGCACTGGCAGTACCTGAATGTATTGAGCAGTCCTGGAGAGTAGCTGTGTTTGGACTCAGTCATGTCTCCGAACCATGTCCAAAGGAAGGCCCATGTACAATACATGGCAAACTACTGTTGCCCATAATGATGATTATATATATATATATATATATATATATATATAGCATTTTTATTGCACTTTCACAACAATCCTGAGAAGCAGGCCAATGCCATGAATTTGTTTATTTCATATTTTATTTATTTAGGAAATGCTTCCCTTGATTTTCAGGTTAGTTTAAAAAAATAACTCCCAGAGCAGCTAACAGGTTTAAAAATCAAACTTAGAATTAGAGAGTAAGAATAACAAAAAACAGCATAATGAACAGTAGCAACAGAAGAGGTAAAATGGTCAGTGAAAACTTTATTATCCACAAGTCCGCCCCAACCAGGCCTTCCAGGGTTCCTCAGAGAGTCACGCCCCTTTTCCCCAACCACCAATCATTTGGTGGTTTCCCAGCTTTTCTGCATCCCCCCCCCCATTCTAAAAGGTTGAAATGCTTCCCCTAAGGCCTAGTTACTGGCAGGAAGAGCTTTCCGCTAAAATAGGCAGCTATTTATTATTATTACGTATTTGTATTTCTGGCCCTGGCCATTTCTGCCTTCAGCCCCACTCACCACTGGAACGCAGCCTGCCGAGAGCTTCTCCAAAACTGAATTCGGCCCTCACGCCGAAAGAGATTCCCCACCCCTGGCCTCAACCATCTAATGTCCAAGATGAAATTTCAGCCCGAGACAGCCACCTCCTTAACCACTGCACTGTCTCCCAGCTCTCTCTAATGCCTTATCTCCTGCTCTGACCACTAGGCCCTGCTGCTGGGATCTCGGATGAAGCAGACCGCAAAGCTCCGCCTTCCTAATCCTTTCCATTTTCTCTCCATTCCTTAAGCAGCACTCCCCGGCGTATCGCTACATCTCTGGCTCCAGATGAAGCTAAATGTTGCCGTTCGTCAGGAAAGCAAATACCATCTGCTTCAGGCAGGTCTCTGTGGCTGATGGGGTGGGGCTGCGAGGGAGGAGAAGAGGAGAGAACTGTGTCCCGGAGAGCCTCGGCCTCTTCTTTTGCCGTCTGGTACATGCGTTCCCATCTGCCCGAAGGCAACAGACGATTGAGCTTCAAACCTGCCAGGCCAGGGCCTCCTGCGCCGTTGTGACTCATTTATGCCAAGCGGATTCGCATGGGAAAGGTCAGCGGAGGCATTTCAGAGGCGATTCATGCGCAAAGCCTGGCAGAACCAGCAGCAGCAACAAAAAAAGCGAGGCACAATATTTTATAAAAGATGCTTTATTTATTTATTTTGCAAATTGCTGCCATTTCCCTGCCGCCAGGATTCGGCTCTTTTGTGTTCGCATTCGCCCCACCTGGGGTAACCAGGGCTCGGATGACATTCTGGGCCTGATCATCCCTTGAGCGTCCAAAGTGCCTTTCAGAAACAAAAGGCAGGGACCACTTTGGAGGAGGGGCGGGAACCCGGAGCCTGGCTTTGCTTCGGGAAGTGCTTCTTGCTACCCAGATGATGTGTTTTGGCTGGTTTCTCTCTATTAATAAGTTCTGTATTCTTGTATTATTAAACTGGGGGAGGTTGGAATATCGGCTTGGCTGTTTTCATTTGCTCATTTTGCTTTCAGGCCAATTGCCAGAAAAGCGAGGAAGGGAAAGGTGGGACGGGAGGAGGGGTGCGTATTTGAATCAGCACAGCCTTTCCCCAACCTGGTGATGCTGGCTGGGAATTGTGCGAGTTGCCAACACATTTGGAGCTCACCAGGTCGGAAAGGCTCCCTTAGCATCTGTACACCTCCTGCTCAGAGGACATTATCTCGCAGTTCTTACAACGACCCTTTAAGGCTGGTGCATATGGTTATTCCTAAGTGCAGATGGCAGAGGGTCTGAGGCTGAGAATGGCATGTGTTAAGGGACTTTAGCCATGGTGTGCCGTGGCAGAAATTGGGACACCCAGGGTGGGGAACATGAAAACACACTCTGGCCAGAAATTAGAATAATCAAACTTGTTGTTTATTACAAAAACAAGAAATGTTATGTACCTGGGCAGCATTCAGATGGGACCAGCAGTGGTAGGGTTAATTCTATAAAGTGGGGTAGGAGGTGGAGGGAGAGAAAAAGAGGAGAGAGAGAACTGAGACAGATGGAGTGACGGGGCGGGTCTGCGCATCACGACAACCCACCCTGCAAATAAGGTAGGCAGAGTGGGTTGTTCGTGGAATGACCCCCGGTGCACCCTTCGCCCTCGGTCCTCCCTGCGGGTATCCCGGAGGACTCCACTGGCAGGACCCACCTTGTCTGCTCTCTCCCCGCCACGGTCGCGAGCCCTTTTGCAGCCACCCACCAGGACGTTGCCCAGGCAAGGCTTGCCATTTCGGACCCACGCGAGTGTGCGGCTGCTCACTTGCACACGTCCAACTCAAACAATCATGAAAAAGCATGTACGGGGAAAAAAATTGTACGAAATTGTGCAAATTTCTCGCACTGGTTTTTTTGTTTGTTTGTTTGTTTAAGGGGGGGTGATGAACCAGTGACAGCCCTTCCAATGTGCTTCTTATTTATTTATTTATTTATTTATTTGCATTTATTTATCGCCCATCTGGCCGGCAAACCGGCCACCCTGGGCGATGTACATCAGATAAAAACAGAATAAAATACATTAAAACAGTATAAAATTTTAAAATCTTAACCCACCCCATATTCCCGCCTGAACAGCCAAGTTTTTAGTGAGCGGCAGAAGCTCAGCAGAGAGGGGGCATGGTGGAGGTCACTCAGGAGAGAGTTCCACAGTATGGGGGCCGCCACAGAAAAGGCCCTCTTTCTCGTCCCCATCAGTCTAGCTGCTCTGACTGAAGGGACAAGGAGAAGGCCGTCTGTGGCAGATCTTGTTGAGTGGCCCACTTGGTGTTGCTGGAGACGCTCCTTGAGATAGACTGGACCGGAGCTGTATAGGGTTTTAAAGGTCAAAACCAACACCTTGAATTCAGCTCGGCAAGCAACTGTAGCTCCTTGAACACTGGCGTGATGTGATCCCGCCGGCGGCTGCCTTTAACCAGTTCTGCCGCGTTCTGTACCAGCTGTAGCTTCCAAACTGTCTTCAAGGGTAACCCCACGTAGAGCACATTACAGTAGTCTAGGCTTCTTGAGCATTTTGAAAGGAGTGTTTCTAGCTTTCAACTAAAAAAGGCAGGGGGAAGGGGGGGGAAGCTGAGCGAGCACAAAAGGGCTCGCGATCGCGGTGGGAGGCACCAAGCCAGTGACGATCACTCCACCGTGCCACTTGGTGATCGGTGAGGTGGCTGGCACTGGCAATGGCCCAGGCTAGCTCGGCAAGGGCAGCAAGGGGCTTCTACTACTCTTGCCGAGCGGCTCAGCAGCTGCTTCCCGCAACCCACGATGAGTTCAGTCGCCCAGGTGCAGGTGACACGACAACCCATCGTGGGTCCAACAACCCCTAGAACAAGTCATGGGTTGTTGGGGTGGCTTGTTGCCCCACAAACAAGCCACCCCGCTGGAATCGGCCCGGGTTCGCATGACACGACAACCCACCGTGGCTTGTTGTCACCCATGATGGATCTGCTGCGTTGTGCGAACCCAGTCACAGAGTTTTGGGAGGAAGGTTAAGGAGAGGCTGCCACCTTGCTGTAACCAGGCCGATCTGGGTCTGGTTAGTGCTTGGAGGGGAGACCACCTGGGAACCGCATGTAGCCGCCTTGAGTTCCACGATGGAAGAAAGGCGGGATATAAATGTAATAAACAAATGTAATAAATAAACTACATCTGCCGTATGGGGTAGTGAGAGTCTCTGCATAACCATTTTCCTTGGTCCAGGCAAACTGACTGTGCCTGAACCATCCCGACTTTTCACCCAGTTTACTTTGAGCTAAAAGCCAACTCAGACTGCAAAGCAAAGGTGTCGCCTCTTCTTAACAGGCCCCGATGCGGGAGCAAGGATAGGGGGGGAAACCCTTATCATTCTCCTTGAGCTCTAACAGAGAATAATAATGAGGATGAAGGGGGGGGAGGAGAACTGGGGGAGGACAAGAGAGCAAAGCTAGGTACTGGTAGGAGGGTGGGGAAAAACTGAGCATGAGTTTTTGCCCACCCTGTAGAGCAGTGTCCTCCAACCTTGGGTCCCCAGATGTTTTTGGCCTACAACTCCCAGCATGCCCCAGCCAGCTATGCTGTTTGGCCTACAACTCCCAGCATGCCCCAGCCAGCTATGCTAGATGCCCCCCAATGTGAGGCCCACAAGGAGGACATGCGCGCAAAGCACTCTCCCGCTCACGTTCCCCAGCAACCGGCATACAGAGCCAGACTGCCTCTGGTACTGGAGCTCGCATGTAGCCCTCATGACTAGAGAAGCCATCAAATGTTGTAATTAGTCAGCTCGCTGGTCAGTGGTCGAACCTCACCTGTTAATGCTCACCTTTTTAACAAGCCTGGCCCGAGCAACGGTTTACGATTTTGCTATTACGTTCGGAATTGATCGCAAGCTTCTGAACATGTGCAGACTGTATCTAAACAATGCCATTTCTGCACGCACACTGCATTGGTTGGATTAACCCTTTTCTTGCCACTGCTCTAACTCCAGGAGGAGGAGGCAGTGCCCACCCCTAAATTTTTAGCTGGCCTATTGCCACCGCTCTGTTTCCGTGAGTAAGAGGAGGACTCAGCAGCACCTCACTAAGTTTTCCATATCTGACCTTCCGCAGCTCTGGCTCCGAGGAGGCCACACATGATTCCAGACTACAGCTCCCAACATGCACTTTGATATCACGCATGTGCAAAGGCTTGCTTTACACGGAACAAGCATTCGTTTTGAGGGAGAAGTCTCATCTGACCCTACATGGACTACATGATAGGTTTTTATACAGATCATGGACTATTGTTCGGATATATGTGTGTGTCCGTGCATGTGTGTGTGCTTTGTTTATATGTTTGTAGCTAAACTGTTTTTATATTGTGCACAATACTGTATTTTTAAGGTTTTCAATCTTTGTAAACCACCCTCTTGCTGATGGGCAGAATAGAAATGTAATGCATGAATTGAAATGAAATGGGTGAGTTCATTATTTTCCAGGTAAATAATGAACTCACTGGGGGTACGTTTGCCCCTCACTAATTCAGGACTCCTAGCCATTGATAGTCTGCTCCTCCATGAATTTGTCTAATCCCCTGTTAAAGCCATCCAAATTGGTGGCTGTTGTGCAGTAGTGAATTCATGCGCTGACCTTGGGGATGGAGTGTTTTGCCACAGGTTTCCCAAAAGGGATTGGCAAAGGTTCTTTGAGGGATTTTCAGACCATAATAAATACTCCTCCAGGAAGTTAAAGCCAAACATCTTTATTGCAAAGCTGAGCATGAAATACAACAATGCTACACCTTCCTCCAAGTTCCCTGGTGGAACTCCCACCCCTTAGCTACACAGTCACTGTGTTATTTCCAACCAACCCTGCTAGTTCCAGCAGCTCTCCGCCTGGGTATCAGCTTTCAGCGTTGGGGCTTCTGCAGGGCTCTCTGAACAGCTTCCTCTGCCCCTCCTTGCTCCTTCCGATTCTTCAGCACTCCACCACTGCACACACAACCAACCACTACCAACCACCACCACTACCAACAACCACCCCTTAGTCTGCATTTGCTAGTCTTACATACTTTTCTATCACCAAACTCCATGGGCTGCAGACCTCATGCTTAATTGGTAGCACCTGGGCTGTTGTGCAGTGTCATTCCTCTGGCCTGCAGCCAGCAAGTTGCTGAAGATTGCATCAGCCTGGCTAGCAGCCAACTCACAATTTAAGCAAGGTCATGCCTTGCTATTACAGAGCAAAATACAGGGTATAATACCATACAGAGCATAATACAGAGCATAGTATCATACAAAGCATAATACAGGGGCATTGAGGCAGGACTGTTGTGCAACACTGCACTCCTCGCCATCTTCCGCAACTCCCATTACATGGAGCTCTCACCAGTCAGACCAGCCTGAAAGCCATGCCCACCCAAGGTTAAAGTTCAACCCTTGACAAGCCTTCACAGATGCCCTTCCAAAGTGGCCATCCCTGCTCTTCATTCCACAGGGCCTAGGAACTCGTTCTTTACTCCCCTTGGGACAGTAGTTTAGAAAGACGGTGTTGGATTGCCTCCCAATCATTCTAAGATGACATTGCATCTTTGGACGCCGTGCGTACACCAGAGCAATTATCCCTCTGCCAAGTGGGGCCTTTAGCATCACCCCTGATGCCAGAGGAGTTGGGCCTCAGAACCGCGTGTCTGTGATAGATAACCTCACTTCAAAGCATACCCCGCCTCCTCATCCCATTGTGCCTGAGCAAGACGGCCTCATCACCCCGGCTCATTTCCATCCATTGTTTGCCATGCGCCCTTCATCAAAGAAGCTCTCGGCAAAGGGAGGCCTCAGCAGGATGGAAAGGCTGTTTGGAGAGGAAGAAAAGGAATCAGCTGGAGAGTGAAAGACAGACAAAACACCTCTCAACCCATACACAAAAAATTAAAACCTCATTTGCGTCTGCCGAGTGAACAAACCACGGCTAATTAAATCCGGTAACAATGGCCCATTATACAAACGGCTGCCGCCCACAGCTGGGCACATCAGACTCATATTTGTCCCTCGTCCTCTGGAGTGGAAGGGTTGATGCATCTTCCATTGAGATGGCAAGCGGCTGGCTGGCTGGCTGGCTGGCTGCAGAGAGAGCTCCCTCGCCAGCTCTTATAATGGAGCAAAACAGAATAGGCAGGGGCAAGAGACGCAAACACACACACACACACACACACACACACACACAGAGTGATTGTATTCCACTGAAGCCTCCTCAGGAGGTTGGAAATCAGAATTTCTTTTTAGAAAACAAAAATTGTATTCTTCTCGCCTTGCTGGCTTTCTTTCCATTTCGTTACAGGAGTTGCCTCTGTCTCTCTGCAGCTTCTCTCTATGGAAACAAGCGGAGGCTGACACCACGGGCTGCGGAGGGAGAAAATGAAGCCAAGGCACAGGGGATGGGGCGTTACTCAGCAGTAGCTTCTCCAGCAAAAGCGGGAAGCTGTACATAAAGGGTGGGGGTCTGAGCTCTCCTCACTGACTTCGCACAACAGGTGCTGTTTCCCAGCACGCATGCACACGCACACAGCTGATCATCCTTCCTACTCTGTTTGAACTACTAATGTGCTAAGGCACACTTGAAGCACTTTAGAATTTAAAATAATGGAGTACAATCTAATGGGTGCAATATAAAAGAAAAGGGAGGGGAGGGAAGAGGAAAATAAGCAAGTCAAAGTACCAATGTTTGCATGAAGTGACATCATTTTTATACTGACTGTAGAAATGCCTGTTGAGAGAGACTGGCACCAAATGGCAGATGGTCCTAGGTAGGGTGGCAATGTGTCATACTTTACAAAGGACAGTCCTCTATTTGAAGGCGTCTTCTATTTCAGGGGTCAGACGCAGCATCCAAGGGCACAATCCCATGCAAGTTTAGACAGAAAAAAGGCCTACAACTCCCAGTATGCCCCAGCCAGCTATTGCGGCTGGGGCATGCTGGGAGCTGTAGGCTTTTTTTCTGTCTAAACTTGCATAGGATTGCACCTTAAGCCATCTCTGGGAGTTAGTGGGTGTGCTAGCATTTAAAAAACTGTTTAGAACAACAGGTTTGTTTATTTTGGTTATATGTTAAACAGCTGCTTCAGGTGGAAGGGATTAGTCATTTTTGAATGTAGGAGGGAATGTCCTCCCCCCCCCTTTTCTTTTCTGCAGTTACCAATTGCATGATGTGGATCTTAGTTTTTTAATATATATATATATATCAACTGCTGGTTGCATGTAGGAATTCAAACATGTTAATTTTGTTTTAGTGAAGGTTGTATTGATTGTTCAACTTTGTTATTTTCTCCCACAGAAGAGGACCAGATTGGTCAAAACACGTTTGGGTTATTGTTGGTATTGTGTACTTGTGCAGCCTTGGATTTGGAAATTAGTATTGTGACTATGGACAGCCTATGTGTATGTGATGTATTAGTGGGAATTTTTTGACTGCTAATCAATTGTTTTAATTTTGAGTGAGATGTTAGCATTTATATTAAAATGTTGTTATATTTTTGGATATACCTAATTTTCCTTGAACCTATTCTGCTTTTGTGGCTGTAAGTGGTTAAGGATAGAGAGGCGGTTTCTTGATGTTTGTTTTTGACATGGGTCAGCTAATCAGTCTTCCCTACAATGGGGAGATGTAGGTTATTTCTTTAAATTATAGCCATTATTTCTGAATTTGCAGTCATACATATTAATTAGCACATGCTGATTTGATGCAAATCTGTGTCCTCCCTTGTCCCCTTTTTTGGGTGATGCGTTTGCATTTCCTCTTCTTTGGTGATGTATACGTGCCCATCTAGTCCCCGGTGGTGGATGCTGAGTGGGCCTTGGGGTCTCACCTCTCCCCCTGATGCTGCTAAGCAGAACGGCTGCCGATGGAGGCTCCTCTCAGAGAGGAGGGGAGCCAACGGGCAGTGTGTCCCTGCCGGGCCAGTGGAGGAGGCTTTTGGCCTGATGCAGCCGGGCTCCCTTTTCTATTGTAGGCTAGCCATGAGCGGTAACATTTGTTTATTAAACCGTAAGTTACCTTACACTTCCTTCGTTATCTCAAGAAAAAGGGGGAGCACCCACATTGCTGCTTGGGGAATATGCACATTTATTAGACCCGAATTGATTCATCAGTTCAAAGGCAGATGACTAATAAACAAAAAGTTTGTTAATTGGTTGACAGCCTTAGGAAATAGATGTGTGTGCACGTGTTTCCTTGTAGGGAGCTTCTGGCTCATTATTGCTGCATTAAGGCAGCGGGGAAATGTCCTTCCATCTGATTAGAAGCAGCGGCCGCTACACACAGCTTTGCCAGCAGCATCTTCTTCAAGTCTGGACCGGGAAAGCAGGCACCCAGTTTGGGTGCATCTCTTTCAACAAATAAAGAAGCGGACAGAGTTAAGTGCTTGTGTTCCTGCAGGCTGTTTCCCCGGCATTAAAAAAGCAATAAGCAATTTGGCGGTGGGATGGGCAGGTGGGGGGTAGGAATAAAAGCATTAAGCAACTCAAATATGCTATTCAACTTTCCAGGGGTTTGAAAGACTGCATTCAACATCTGGACCCATCCAAGGCCAGGGTCTTAATGTACAAGCTTTCAAAGCCACGTGTCCTGTAAGAGAGACTCAATAACCCTAACCCTCCCTTCAAATGCTCAGAAACTGGAGGGGGGGGGCACGGAGGGCATTACAAAAAAAATATATGTTTACACGACTTGGCATCCACCACTGGGCTATTCAGCTACCAAAATAGGTTCTCTCCAGCGTTCACATAGTGACCTTAAAAGTTTTTTTAAAAATAAGGAGAAATAATGGATGCTCCGGTGAGCAGCATCAGCCCTGCCGGGCTCCCACGTGCCCATGCCAACCCAGGTGCTGCTGGGCCTGTTTGTCCCATCATAACCACTTTCTGGGGGGTTATGGCAGGGAGGGGGCCGCAGGGCCCCAGACTTTGGGCCCAAGGTCCACCACCAACCACCACCTCTGCACCACTGCCTTCTTTCTGCAGCCCGGGTCAAGCAGCAAAACCAGGAGGCTTACAGATGCTACAACTCTCCCTCTCTGTCTTCCCCTTTCAGCTCTCTCCTAGGTCTATATTGTTAAATATCTGAGTGAGGAGCAGATGCATCTTGATGCTAGCACAGAAGATATACACGAACATCAGAAGAGCCCTGCTGGATCAGACCAAGGGTCCACCTCATCCAGCATTCTGTTTGCACAGTGGCCAACATGGCGCCTGTAGGAAGCCTACAAGTAGGACATGAGTGCCACAGCATCCTCCCACGCATGTTCCCCCACACAACTGGTATATATAGGTATACTGCTCCTGACACTGGAGGTACCATATTGACATCAGGACTAGTAGCCATTGATAGCCATGTCCTCCACAAATTTGTCTAATCCCCTTTTAAACCCATCCAAATTGGTGTATATATCACTACATCTCATGGTAATGAATTCCATAGTTTAGCTATATGTGCTGTGTGAAGAAGAACTTTCTTTATCTGAATCTCCCAGCAATCAGCTTCGTGGGATGACCTCTTTGGGTTCTAGTATTATGAGAGAGGGAGAAAAATGTCTCCCCGTCCACGTTCTCCACACCATGCATAATTCTGTACACCTCCGTCATGTCTCCCCTCACTTGCCTTTTTTCTAAACTAAATAATCACAGGTGTATGTTTACTCATAGGCGAGTTGCTCCAGCCCCTCGATCCTTTTAGTTGCCCTTGTCTGCACTTTTCCCAGCTCCTTTTTAGGTACCCACAAATATGTGGATGCAAAATATATTTTGTACTGCCTCTTTTCCATCCTACCCACAACCACCTACGCAGATACATCGCAAATGTTGCTAAAAGCGTTTACAGTTGCAGCTTTTTTGCAATCAGCACGCCACCAGATCCACTGGGAGATTAGAACATCCTATTCAACATTTTTCTTCTTTGAAATAAGCAAAACTGGTTTAAAATCAAGCCTTCAGCAATGGGTTAATTGAGGTTCATGTCTGAGCCTCCGACAGCGATCCTCATTGACAGCAGAAGGCCATTAGCTCACAAGAGTGTCCCGATTTATTTTCATCTGTGGTGGGCTGCTGTATGTGCCTTGGGGGCTGCAAGCCATGGATTGGGCCATTCGCAAATTTTGCATGTGTGCTCTAGATAAAGTTTTTCCTCAGATTTTATTTATTTATTTATTTAAGTTATTTATTATTACATTTAAATCCCACATTTTTTCCTCTGGCAAGGAACCCAAGGCAGCTTCCATAGTCCTCCTCCTCCTCCTCCTCCTCCCTCCTCCTCCTCTCCATTTTATCCTCACAACAACCTTGTGAGGGAGGTTAGGCTGAGAGTCAGTGGCCCCAGGTCACTCAGTGAGCTTCAAGGCTGAGTGGGGACTAAAACCCGGATCTCCCGTGTCCCAGTCCAACACTCTAACCACTACACCACACTGGCTTTACACCACAGATGAGGCAATGCCCCCAATATCTATACATTACATATTGATGATGATTATGATGATAACAACAACAACAACAACAACAACAACAACAACAGATTTTTCTGGGGATAAATCTCCCCAGATGCAGTTCAGAAATCTTATTTTGCCAGTTCTGGGATTGGAGGAAGCAGCCTGGGGTTGCTTAGCAACCGCACATCCATCTACATCCAGTGAAGTGGTTGTGAAGTACATACAGTTGTTGCTAGGAAACATCCACTGCCTTCCTGTTCCTTTCATCTCAAAATCCGTTGAGGTTGGGTGGGGAGATGGTTAGGATGGGAACATGGCTATTACTCATGACTACTAATTTGACCTCATTTAGTTCTGTATGTTTTTATGTTTTCATTTGTTCTGTTTTGCTTAATTGGTTGTTGTGTTTTATTATGGCTATTGGCTGTTCCAGTTATATGTTTGTGTTAATTCTTTTTATTCACACATACCACCCTGGCTAGAATCTACCAGTAAAGGGCAGTTGAGAAATGTTTTAAATAAATAAATAAACAGACAAAACCTACCACTCCATACCAGGGTTTTTTTTTTTAATTTTATTATTACATTTATTAATTTTACATTTATATCCTGCCTTTTTTTCCTCATGCAAGGAACCCAAGGCAGCTTACATGGCCCACCTCCTGTCCGTTTTATCCTCACAACAGTGCAAGGTCACCCAGTGAGCTTCATGACCAAGTGGGGACTAGAACCCCAGATCCCCGAAGTCCCAGTTCAACACACTCACCAGCACGCCACCCACACTGGCTCTCCAATGGCTGGGGGGCAAACATACATGGGAGGGCACTGCTGCCCTCGTGTCCTGCAGGGCTCCTCTTGGGAAGACGGCAGTCCTGAAAGACAACTAAGGAATGCATTGACTAGATTTTTTGGCCTACAACTCCCACTGACTAGATTTTTTTGGCCTACAACTCCCAGCATGCCCCAGCCAGCTATGCTGGCTGGGGCATGCTGGGAGTTGTAGGCCAAAAACAGCAAATCCTGGGCCAATGTTCATTCTGTCCAATGAATTGCCAGCCACGAATCTGACTCTTTCACTGGGAAATGTGTGCATTTTCCCATCGTGGGCTAGCAGCTTGAACAAGCCTCAATTCGCTTGACTTGTTTCCCTTTGACTCAAAGCCTTTCTCAAAGAAGACTTTCAGTTCCAAAACTCAGATTGACCCTGGGGAGTGGTGGACAGGAAAGCAGCGAGAGAGATGGATTGAGCATGTCTGTGAAGGTTATCAGTGGCTACTGGTCCTGATGGCTATATTCTGCCTTCAGTATCAGAGGCAGTATACCTATGTACACCAGTCACTGGGGAACCTGGGCGGGAGGGTGCTATTGCACCCACGTCCTACCTGTTGGCTTCCCATTGGCCACTGTGTGAACAGAATGCTGGACTAGACCCTCGGTCTGATCCAGCACAGCTATTCTTATGTTCTTATATTCTTATGAGATTTAGTAGGATTATTAGATTGTTGCACAGTGCTGTGTGGATGAAGTTCTCTTCTTCCAGTCGCAGCCCTGCCACTCTTTCCATCTATACAGTTCGTTTACAGAAATTATTTAACCACCACATCTGAAACATTATTTATCTGGCAATAAAAAATGAGCAATAAAGCTCTGCCTTTTTAATGACAGCAGCCCGGTGAGTTTGGCCTATTTTTAATTTTAATGTTGCGTATAACGAGCTGGAGTCCCCAGCTTCACCCCACGAATGTCATCTTTTTTATGGCCGTCACTATATGAGCGAGCGCAGTGGGGCCATGGGGAGAGACGACTTGGAAGAGGAGAGAGGGGAAATCTACCCTTAACAGCCGATCAGGGTTGGGAGGGAGTGGGGGGAGAAGGGATTTATGTAACTGTTCCAGGAAGAGATTAGTATCTGAAGTAGAAGAAAAGGCATCAGAAAGAAAAAGAGGAAACGGGGATGTTTGCAAGCAGTTTGCTGCATTTTTAGCCACCCTTGTATTTATGGATTAATAAGTGTGTGGTGTAGTGGTTAGAGCAGGCGTGCTGAACCTCATTCCCGTGGGCCCAATCCAGCCTGCCTGGGGTCCCAATCCAATTCTCCAGGCAGGGGAGGCTTGTGACTCCTATGTCAGTGGGGCTCCTTGTCCATTGCAGCTTTTATTCTGAGCTTTATAGGGATTATCCATGGTGCTCCATGGCGGTGAACCTATTTTGGGGATGGAGTTCAGCATCCTGCTCACTTGTAATGCTGGTTGGCAAGACGTGGGTAAGTCTTCCTCTTTCTACCTGCCCTACTTCACAAGGTTGTTGTGTGGACAAATGTGAGCGTGCCTGCGCTTTCTGCTCCCTGGAAGAGGGATGGGACACAGGTGTCTTGAATAAGAATAACAGAAGGCAAGGTTTTGTGCTCGCTTATATTAGGGATTCTCATCATGTACTGAGTAGGGTCTGGCAGAGTTAGCACCAGGACAAAATGATTCCTTGGAAGGGTCAAGTAGTTGGGTTTTTTTTTTTAATGTCAGAAAGATGCTAAGGCACTGTTTCCCAAACTTCTGAATGCTGAGAATTACTAATTTTTCCTGCATTAAAAATGGAGGCATGCTTCACTTTCACACAGAAACACACCCTGAAAAGAAGTAATATTATAGACGAATAACAATTACCTCTTCTTCCCCGCCCCCCGAACATGGTTTCTGCATGAGTCACTGTTCAAGGTCTATCTCTTGAGTGGAAGGAGCAGTGTCATACAGAGAGACAACAGGAAAACTCTCTACAACATACCGATATCAGGCATGATTTGAATTACATTGTATTTTTTTGCATCTTGTCCTACTTCCAAGAAGCTCAGAGCAGCATACATGGCTCTATCTCCCCAACCCCATTCATCCTCACAACAACCCTGTGAGGTGGGCTAGCCTGAGAGATAGCGACTGGCCCAAGGTTCGTGGCTGAGTGAGGAGGATTTGAACCCGGGACTCCCCAGTTCTGGCCCGACACTCATCACACTGGCTCTCTCACCAATGAGCCAATCACCCCTAATACTGAGGTGGTTTGGCATTACCAGCACCAGCAGAGGCTGAATGAAAAGGGCCCACCAGCATGGATGCCTGCCCTGGGGGCCAGAACAGTGGAGAATGGCAGAGAGCAAATGGGCAGCCTCCATTCCGGCTCATGGGAGATGCTGATGATATAACGGACTTATCTCTTCTTACATCGTGGCACACATTTTGAGAGCGGCTGACCTTGGGGTCAACGTGAAGAGTAGGCATGGCCGGGCACCTGCCGAGGGCCCTCGCCCCAGCAGGGGCCCACTGACAACAGCCCCCTGAACTTGCTCCTCCTCTTCACCACGGCAACCTGTTTGTTCACCTGCCTCTCGCTCTGGCCCAGGCGACAGTGTTGGTGAGAACGAGGAGCAGCAGATGCCACGGCCGGCTTACGCACTGCCTATGAAGCAAGCAACCGGTAGCAATGATGAGAAAGAGGGGCAGTCTGCCTACGTACGCCAGTTGCTGGGGAACGTGGGCAGGAGGGTGCCGTTGCACTCATGTCCTGCTTGTGGGATCCCGCGGGCAGCCGGTTGGCCGCTGTGTGAACAGAATGACGGACTAGATGGACCCTTGGTCTGATCCAGCAGCGGGGCCTCTTCTGATGGGGACACTGGTGAGGTGAAGGTAGTGTGGCGTAGTGGTTAGGGTGTTGGACTGGGACTCAGGAGATCCGGGTTCTAGTCCCCGCTCGGCCATGAAACTCACTGGGTGACTTTGGGCCAGTCACTTGACTCTCAGCCTAACCTACCTCACAGGGTTGTTGTGAGGATAAAATGGAGAGGAGGAGGAGTATTATGTAAGCCGCCTTGGGTTCCTTGCAGGAAAAAAAGGCGGGGTATAAATAGAATAAATAAATAAAAAAGGTAGGCTCGCTGAGAGAAAGGGCCCATTGAGGGTGCCTTGCCCAAGTGCCCTCCAAAACCTGGGGTTGGCGCTGTCCACCTCCACTCTTAAATCTTCCCCCTAACCTGGAGGAGCAACTCCAGGGGGCTCTTGTTAGTGGGGCCCCTGCTGGGGTGTGGGCCCTTGGCAGGTGCCCAGCTATGCCGACCCTTGACACCACCAGCCCTGAAGGCGGTGTCCAAAAACAGCTCCATGCGGACTGAGCGTGTTCAGTGCACACAGAACACCGACTGGCGGATGGGCAGGGGAACAATGGAAAAACCCAGGGGAGGAGAGTGGCATGGAGTATCCCAGTAAAGGCGATGGGTCGGCTGGAACCCTGAAGAGTCCTCCGAAGCACTCCATGTGGAGACGTTTTGTTACAGGATCTCTCTTAATTTCTTCTAACCCTTTCATCTTTGTTGCCAGTTGAGTGGACATTTCTGTACATTGTCCCTCAGCACCCCCGTCTCTCCCTTCACTCTGCTCTCTCTGTTTTCTTCCCACTGCCATGGGAGTGTCCAGAACCTGTCCTTCCATCCACACAGGTACTTCCCCCTCTGCATCTACAGCACCCGCATCTGCAATAGTCGCTATGTGATGTTTGCATCGCTATTATTTCACACCACCGATGCGGTGGGCTAAACTGTGCATCACATTACCCACCTAAAAACACAGACACGGGCATAATGCAGATCTAAATCGCTGTTGCCCATCAGATGCACAATTGGCCAAAAATTGCTCAAATCCCCTGCATCTTTGAGCTTTTCCTGCATTGTTTTCTTCTTTATTTACCAATCATTTGTACTTTGCTTTTCCACCTAACACATCCCCAAACCAACATCCGATTGGTTAGGGCATTTATTCACAACTGCGAACGCATGGCTCGGGGGGTTATGCGAAACTTATGCATATCTGCAACATTCTTACCTGTAAGCACCTTGGGGCAGAGAGCTGTTGTTCATTGCTTTGTTTATGCTGCTCTCTAGCAGGGCAGTGGGTTGGAGGTGCATGATGCAGCAATCTTGCTAAAGCTCAGCAGGTCTGGGACCTGATCAGTGCCTGGATGGGAGACCACCAGGGGGCTCTATGTGTCCTTTCCATGATAACAAAAATCTCGTGCCATGTGTACACTGTTGGCACTGTATTAATAAGAATTCTTCTTTGTTGTCATTGTGTCAGCCTGCCCCTTTCTAGTGCTCTTCTATTAGGCTAATATTTGGAACACACATGCAGTTGCGTTCTTCGGGGGCAACATGTCCAGCAGGCTATACTACTAATAAGACACCGTACCAGTAATATGGACATCCAACCAACCCTTCTGGCTAGTAGGTCATACCACTGAATTTGATATGAATTGATTCTTGAGTAAAGTGCTTTCCAAATTTAGCCCCAGCTCTGCTAATATAATGCTTAGCTGTGTCTTACTATCTCCTTGGTACTTTGCAAGCATCCCATTAGGACCAATATACTAGAGATAGAAAACTGCACACAATCTAATTCCTCTATCTTTCTCAACCCAATTTTTTTTTTCATTACCTTCTTTCTAGGATGAGTGTATAAACTGACCTCTCCAGCAAAGCCAGGCTGTTAAAATCTGATCCAACATGTTGTATTCTTCATTAATTACTCTCCTGCCTTTTGGAAAGGTTAACACACTTTTTTCAGAGAGGTTAGTCATGATGGTAATGTAGAATTTCTATGTGAAGGAACAGTATGCTGCCGAATACCATTTTCTGGGAAGCAACACCTGGAGAGGGCTATTGCCCTCATGTTCTCCTGCTTGTGGGCTTCCCGGAGGCATGTGGACTAGTTGGCCACTGTGGGAAGCAGGCTGCTGGACTAGGTGGACCTCTGGTCTGATCCAGCAAGGCTTTCCTTATGTTCTTAATGCCAGTCAAGAAGCCGCAGCATTTTGATCTGACATCTCATTTTGTGTTTTGATACTTTTTACTGCAAATACCCTTGCCCAAAGCAAAGCAGTTGCCTGTGCAACTTCAAAGTTTGCCTTGAATATATTTGGGTGAAGAAAACACACCCTTGACATGCACAGAGGCACCCTCATCTGTGCTATTCCTGCCCATGTCCTTGAGTGTAGGGTAGCCACTTACCGGCACGTTGCCTGAAAAGAGGAAGCACATCACCAAAAAAGAAGACAAAAGAGGACACGTGCTAATCTATATGTACAGATGCACATGTGGAGCTAATCTGTATACTTTAAGCAGAAATAAAATGCCTCTCCCTAAGGTGGGGAGGTCAGTGACCAGGTGAGCTGCATGCCTGCTCAGTCTGCTGTCCAGGTGCTACTGGTGGATGGGGGGGGGCACTTCAAGGCTCCTGCTCTCCCTTTGCAGAGTGCTTTATCCTTAAACTGGACTTGGCTGGACAACTTCAAATGCAGAGGTGTCCTCTGACAGCCCTTCAAATAGAGGACTTCCCTCTTTAAAGTAGGATGTGTGGTCCTCCTACCTGGGCCTGTCTCTAGGGCCCAAAGGCAGGTGGACGCTGATCCCTCCTGCAGATTCAGTCCTAGCGGGCAGGCACATCTTCTGCCTCCTCTTTTTCCCCCCGCCGACCTTTGCCAACCTGCCCCGTCTTCCAAAGCCAGCGAGAGACACGACTCAGTCAGCCCGCTCTGGTAATCTCGGTATAAAAATAGCCCAGTCGATGAGAAGCAATCGGACTCTCTGGTCCCGCTGATAAAATGTGCCAGACTCATTTGCCTCCCTTTTTTTATTAGCCGGGCATCGTGCTAAATAGCTTACAGAACGGAGAATAAATCTATTCAAAGGCTAAGGATTTTCTGACAGGAAGACGGATACCGAGATCTCGGCCTCCTCTGCGGACTGAGCACAGGCCCGCCTTGTGGAAGCGACAACGACAGCCTGTGTTGTTCCCATTCAGCAAGCCTGATGCGCTTGGCTGGTTTTCCCTTTCTTCGAGGGACGCGGGCCTGTTGCTCTCCTTCTGTGCTCTCCTTCTCCCACGCTCGCAAAGAGTGGTGTAGCTGCCCCAGGGCTTGCAGGGACACACAGCGCCAGGACTCAATTATGAGCAGGGACACTGACGTCATCTGCCCCCCCCCCATCAGAATCCCCCATTCCCTCTGAGTTTAGCTGCAATCCACACAGTACCTGGGAGGAAATGAATTTCCCCAGCAATAATATATTCTTCCCTGTTGCAATGCAAAGTATTTTGGGGTGGTTTGGTCTTGATTATGCAATTCAGACGCATTTGCTTTATAAAAGACCTCCTGCTGGTGGAGATGAAAACTGCTCGAACGGGTTTGTTGATATGGGCCAACACAACTGCCTGCATTTTGGGACTCTCCTTGGCAGGGGTGGCGATGGGGACTGTCACGATGAGCGCCTGCACTTCAGGATTTACCAGTACACCACCGCCTGCAAATCCTGCTTAACTAAGAAGAGCCGGCCCAAATGGACCAAGCAGCCGCTTAGGAAACTCATACTTTTATGGGCACCAATGGATCGTGGTGCAATTGAAGAAGCAAACCCCAGGATCCCTTTCAATGTCACAGACCATGCCAACATCCCCTGCAGCACTACACAGGAACCTGAGACACACCTCTCAATTTAAGCGGTACAGATGTCCAAGGGTGACCAAAAGTCATGGGCAGGGAATGCCTCTCGCAACCTGAACCTACCCCAACACTATGATCTACATCTGAGGCCTTCCTCCAGGTGCCGCATCCAAGGGAGTCTCGGAGGGTGGCGACAATGGTTGGTGGCCTTCTCAATGGTTGCCCCCAAATTATGGAATTATCTCCACACTGAGGCCCGCCTGGTGCCATCACTGTCACCTTTTCGGCACCAGATTAAGGGTGCCCTCTACTCCCAGGCACTTAATGGCGTGTGATGGGATATGTCAGCTGCTTTAACAGGTCTAGTTTTGTTTTGTTTTTTAATTGAAATTGTTTTAGTGCTTAAACTGTTTTAAATTTCGTATACTGGAATTTTATGCTGTATTTTATTGTACCTGTATTTTATGCTGGGTTTTTTTTTAAAAAACTATTATTGTATTTGTGTTTTATGAATTGCTGTGAACTGCCCAGGGAGCTTTCGCTATTGGGTGAAATGAAATGAATGAATGAATGAAGGCAGGTGCCTGCAACTAGTGCTGTATCAAAAATCTCTTCCCCGTTTTTCCCCAGACCATTCCCATTCAATGTGATGCACGAAGGGCATGAAGGTAACAAAGCTCCCTTGTTGTTTGTCCCCCGGCATCTTCCCTTCAGGGATATACTGCCTCTGAGCCTGGAGTTTCCATTTAGCTCTCGCAGCTAATAGCCGTTGATAGGTCCGTTCGTCGTGCTTTTATTCAAACCTATTTTTAAGAAGCCTGATCAAGGTGAGTGGCCGTCGTCACATCTTGTAACAGTGAGCTGAATTCCATAAGGCAGCCGTCCGCCCACAAACTCATGCCCTCCAGATGTGTTGGACTACAACTCCCAGCTTGCTGGGAGTTGTAGTCCAACACGTCTGGTGGGCACCAGTTTGGGGAAGGCTGCCAGAAGCGAATTAATTCAGTAATGCATTGATAGATGATAAGCAGCCCATTGCAAAGGCCCTGTACGTCTCTCCCCGTTGTCTTCCCTCTGAAGGGAACAGCCACCAACAGGGAGCAGAGTTTACAACAGGGATGCAGAACCTCAGGCATGGGAGCCAGATCTGGCCCACGGGGGCTCCCAGATGGCCCCGCCCCCTTCCCCTGGCCCCGCCCCCTTTCCCCCAACCACCGATCATTTTGTGCGTTCCCAGCTTTTGTGCAGTTTGTTCCCCATCCTGAAAGGTCAAAATGCCTCTCCTATGGCTTAGTGACTGGCTGTAAAAGCTTTAAGCCAAACATATGCTGGTGTGTGTGTGTGTGTGTAGGCCCCACCCCTTTTTCCTTTGGGCCCACCCACCACTGGAACAAAGCCCCCTCAGAAATGGAAGTTGGCCCTGGGGCTGAAAGAGATTCTTCACCCCAGCTTTGCAGCATAGACAGTCTTCCGCAACTTAGCGCCCCGATCGTTGGCCATGCTGGCTGAGGATGATGGTTGTTGTTGTTCAACACATCAGGAGGGCACCAGTGTACAGCAGGCTGTGTCAGAAAGTAGCCTATGCCTCCCCATCAAGGAAGAAAGAGTGAGGCTACAGTCGCATTCAGCCTGAATCTCAGGTATTACCGTACATTGAAAGCCATCATTTGCCCCCAACTCTCTGCAGCTGCGGCGTGGCACCACGGAGCTCTCCGCCAAAAAGCCCTCTGCATTTTGCATGGGCAAACAGAGCACCAAACCAGTTCAGTTTTATACTGGGAGTGCCAGTAAGGACTGCAATGGGATTGTGCCCACACACACACACACACACACACACAAGGGTTGCCAGGCAACTTCAAGCCTCCCCTTTTGAGTGCTCTCCGCAGGCGGGCTCCACACCAGGCTGATGCATCTGGCAAAATGCAGCCCTTCTCGGGACAGGCTTCGTGGCCAGAACAGCCGCCGTCTCTCCCTCTGCTCCCCCGCCCCCAGCCTCCGCCGCCCGTGCCCCGCAAGCATCTTCTGTCTCTGAGGTTCTGTCACATCAGTGTGTCACCAAATTAGCCGGGAGCGTTTCCTGCCGTCTCTCTGCCTGACCTTGTTAAGGATATCCCACATTTGACTGTTTGGTGTCATCTGCCCCATTAAGGATGTGACAAGCTTTCCAGATGTGTGGCCATCACAGACGAGCTGAGCCTCTGCATTTGCCGCATGCTGACTGTCTCCACCCTCTGTTATTTCCCCCCCCCCGAAGTGAGGATGGGCGAGTGCAGTCCTTGGGAGCAGGGCCGGCCCTGCCATTAGGCAGAGTGAGGCAGTCGCCTCAGGCGGCAGGTGCTGCGGGGTTGGGGGGGGCGGCGGGGGCGGCAGCTTCCCAGCTTTTCTTCTGTCTAAGGACAGAGCTGTGTATCCCACACCATCTGTCTGGGCCCCCTAAACTAGCTGCCTCAGGCATGGTGGAAGTAGAACTGTGCCAAGAATTTCTCTCACCTTTTTTTTTTTTTCCTTCAACCATTCACATTAACTTTGGTAGAAAAGAAGTTGCTTTAGAAAATAATTTCAAAGGAGGAGAACATTTCGGAGATATTCTCATGGGTTTGGGTTTCTTGCACTTTCCTTACTTATGAGGTGGCCAAGGGAGTCTGAACAAGTGTCCTGTCTTCCATTGTATAATCATCTCTCCATCAGCTTGTAGCCTCCTCAGCTTCCCGCACTTCAATTAAAGCCCAGGGGAAGGCATCAGGAGGCAATTCTTCTGCCGGGGACCATCTACATGAAAAACATGCACTCTTCTGCAGAGCTATGGCCCAAAGCCCTCCCCAAAGACATGCCTCTTTTTCCACAGTCATGGGACAGCCTGGGGGAGGGCTAACCGGCAACTGACTCTTGCAAGTATCTGTAAGAATATAAGAATCCTGCTGGATCAAACTAAAAGTCCATCTAGACCAGCATTCTGCTTCCTAAAGGAAGGGTGTCAAACTTGCCCCGCAAGCCAAATCTGGCCCATCTGAGGTCCCAATCCATCCCTACAAGGTTTGCCAGGCAGCCACACCCCCTTCCCTGGCCCCATTTCTTTTTCCCTCACCACCAGGTGATTTCTCTGCTTTTACACATTTTTTCCCCCTTCTAAAAAGTTGAAATGCGTCTCCTAAGGCTTGGTTACTGGTAATAAGAGTGTTAAGCTGAAATATCTAAGCCAGCAGACACCAGTCACCTCATCTTGTGGCACCAAGTTCTATAAAGCAGTGATGCTTATGCAAACCCCACCCATCAGCCAGGGAAGGATTTGAAATCCTGGGAGAAAATGTGCAAGATGAACTCAATAAATAACAGCTGTGCGGATGCAGTTGGGTGTGATCTGGTTGAGACTTGGGGAGTGTGAGACTGATTTTGCTTTGGGATCGTCCCAGCCTGCCTGTGTGCTTGCTCTTTTGCCCCCCATGATGCCTGACGAGAGAGAGAGAGAGAGAGAGAGAGAGAGAGAGAGGAAAACCCACTAATTTATAAGGCAGAACAGAATGACCCCGAAGTAGAAAAGCAGAAATTTGCCAAGGATCAGCCCTTTGCGTAGCAGCTAACCACACAAAGGGGAGGCAACGGAATTAGCAGCAGGCACAGAAATAGCCCGAGAAATTCTCTCCGCCTCCTTTTCTTCCTTGGCCCAAAAGATCTTGTCACCTCTCATTAGACACCAAGCTCTAAGAAGCTGACTGCCCCGCGGGGGGGGGGGAGCAGCGCTGATGGCTCCTTCCCTCAGCAAGCTGCGAACAACAAGAAATCTCTCCTTTACATTGGGGGTGGGTGAAACTCGGCAGTGTTGATTTCTCAGGGAGAAAAGTCAGTCACCTCAGATGAACCTGCCGGGGAGCAAGAGGTTTTTGTTGCTTTTTAAAACATCATCCTCATCATCCTCACTGAAAAACAACAGCTTCTTCTCTCCACGGCTGTGTTTTTCCCCAAGGCATGCAATCTCTAAAGCCCCGGGTTCAAAGGACCATTATGGGGTCAGTTCACATCAACCAAGAACTTAGCTCCATTCTCAATCAATCTAGGCAATTGGGTTTTGGATTGGTTTGTTTGTTTGTTTAATATCCCACCTTTTCCTCCAAGGAGCCAAAGGTGGCCTACCTGATCCCCTTCCTCTCCATTGTATCCTCACAACCACCCTGTGAGGTAGCTTAGGCTGAGAGTCAGTGCCTGGCCCCAAGTCACCCAGTGAGCTTCACAGCCAAGCCAAGACTAGAACCCGGATCTCTCCAGTCCCAGACCAACACTAGAGTCTAAGAGCTACACCCACACTGGCTTTGTTTCCTTTTGGGCATGGATTTGGCATGTGTGGGTACCCAGGTTGGCTCCAGGGTTGGAGAGGCCCTTGGATCTCCCCTGAGTAGCTCCATCTCTTCCCCATCAGTGATGCTGTTTTCTGCCCGCCCTGACCCTGTGTACCCAATCCACATCACTGGCCCAGAGGGAGAGGCGAGCGGAGAACGCGTGCTCCTTCTCCTATCTCTGCTAGCTTGCTCCGGGAGGGCAGATGAATAGGCAGAGCTGGGAAGGAAAGGAAGGGTCAGGGGTCTCTGGGGGTCAGCAGTAGCTCCCCCTGCTCATTGTAGGCCTTGGAGAATGCCCACCCCCCGTCTGAGCTACCCCTGTGTGTACCTGACTAACCGGCCGTGTGCAATGTACAAGAAAACACCCACGGGCGTTTTCTACAAAGGGCTTGTTTTAGCTTATGGGAGCAACGAGGCACCCGTTTCTCATCCCAAGCGAGCCAGATGCCCCTCCAATGAGCGCCAAAGCATCCCGCTCATCCTTGTAAGATGATGAAGCGATTAGTAAACCGAATCCCTCGCATGTCGTTCTCCTTGCAATTCCAATTCTGTGACGGAATATCGACCGCTTGCCTTTGTTCATCTTTATTGTACTAGCTCTGTTCTCTTCTGCTGGGCGCTTGTTGCTGTTGTTTTTCCCCTGCCTGCATACATCTGGTCGTGTTTTGTACTCTGTGAAACCTTCTGTCAATGAATAAAAAGGAGAAGGATCGGGTCACAGGGGTTCTCCTCGTCCAGTGTTCTTCTGTGTCCAACTGAGGCTGGCCAGAAACCTGACACGGAGGGAATAGAGTCAGCAGGTTTGCTGTTCCCAGCATTTGGCATGCAGAAATATATATTGCCCCTGAACATGGGGGTATTGTCGCCATTTATTACTTGCTGGTGCCTAATGGACTGCCACAGCTAGGGGCTAATATGGGCAGGAAGTCACACCACTACGATGCCGGCTCAATTGGGGTAAATGCTTCCCACATGATATAGGGGAGAACTCAGAACAAGGGGCACCACTTACAGCAACAGCTCCCCATTGCATGTAGTTCTTCCAGCTTTCCAGCTTTCTTTCTTCCAGCTTTCTTTCTTCCAGCTTTCTTTCTTTCTTTCGTTATCTAAAGTATTTTTATCCCGCTCCTCAACCAAGAAGTCTCCTGGAGTGGCTTCCATGCAATCAGTTGAACAATACTGTCACTGCCCGTAGGCTTGAAAATCTAAAAAAGACATGACACGCAAGGAAAAAGGGAGGAGGAGGGAGGAGGAAAAAGGTGAGTAATCTTTCAGCAGGGCTGGTGGAATGTCCCCACTTCCTCTCTCATCTCCCTCTGTTATAGCCGGCTGGAATGGCTACCGGTGATTTATATCCCCGCCCCTCCGCCAAGGAGCCCGGGGTGGTGTGCATGGCTCTTCCCACCTCCGTTTTATACTCACAACAACCCTGTAAGATAGAGTAAGCTGACAGAGTGTGCTCACCTAGTAAGTGCTCACCTAGTAAGCTCACCTAGTAAGCGGCATAGCTGAGTGTTGAAGACAAGCCTCCCCAGTTTGGCTTCTTCTGCATTCTACGTCAGCTCGCAGATCAAGCTGTCACGGAGGCTAAGGCGATCAATGGCTACCAGTCATGAGGGCTATATATTACGTATCAGAGGCAGTCATGAAACTCTTGAGCTGCCCTATGAGCAGTAGAAGGCATTGAATGAAATTGATGCTGTAAGCAGGGATGGGGACTCGGACTCGAGGACTCGACTCGTGAGTCGGACTGAGTCCCCCCTCTGACTCGACTCGGACTCGAGTCCCAATATTTTTAATGGGACTCGAGACTCGACTCGGGACTCGAGACCAAGGACTCTTCAACATCCCTGGGCTGTGCCAGAAGGAGTGGAGAGGAGCGTGACTGCCGGCGAAGAGCACATGGAAGCGAGGTGTGCCGCTGCTCTGCCACTATGGACGGCTACAGGAGTGCAGCCCCAACAGTGTGTCAAGATTTATTTTGATTGATGTGTTGCGTACTTGGGAGAGGCAGAAGAAGGACCTGAGATTACTCTGTGTGGCTGCTCTGAGTGTGTTTCTGGTTCCAGCAAGTTCATCACCAGTGGAGCGGGTGTTCAGTGAGGGTGGAATTGTGATGAGATCTCACCGTTCCAGAATGGGGGCCAAACATTTAGAAAAAATCATGTTCCTCAAATGCAACATGGATAAGTTTTAGGAAGTACAGCAAGTTTATTTTTTAAAATCATTTTTCTAAAATGCAACCTTTCAGACATTTTGGGTTTGGCCTCCTCTGCCTGCCTGTTTGGGGTTCCCAGCCTCCTCTGCCTGCCTGGTCTCTTCTTGACCAGTTCAACAGTTAAATTGTCCAAGACAAAGGCCTCTGCCTGCCTGCTTTGGGGTTCCCTGCCTCCTCTGCCTGCCTGGTTATTTTGGGTTTGTCTGCCTGGTCTGTTCTTGTCAAAATCAGTTGCAGAGTTTTGAAATAAAAAGGCACACTTGTGCCTAGAATTTATTTAAGCCACACATCTGAAGTAGCCTTATTTTGTTGGGGAAAAACCCCATTGATTTTAATAGGGACTCGTGGAGTCAGCTTTGGGAGTGACTCGGGACTCGGGAGTCACCATTTTGGACCAAGGACTCAGACTCGGACTCGAGACTCGGGTCCAAAGACTCGTGACTCGACTCGTGACTCGAGACCAAGGACTCTTCAACATCCCTGGCTGTAAGTGTCTTTGCGGATTTGCAGGTGAAACTGCATGGCTTGGGTGGGAAAGCTGAGGTCATCTTTCTCCCCCCCCCTGCTCTGAAGAGGGGTAGTGGTCTAGACCAGTGTTCTCCAACCTTGGGTCCCCAGATGTTTTTGGCCTACACCTCCCAGCATGCCCCAACCAGCGTATGCTTCTGAACACCATTTGCTGGGAAACACATGCATGAGGGTGCTGTTGCACTCATGTCCGGCTTGTGGCCTTCGCATTAGAGCATCTGGATGGCCACTTTGTGAACAGACAGAGAGGCCATTGGGGTGATCCAGCAGGGTTCTTCTTATGTTCCTGCATTGTTACTGAGTAATGACAAAACCCAGGAGATTCAAGGCTGATAATAGCCTAGCGGGCTCCTCTCTGTCAAGGTTCTGAGCCTCCACCCTGAGCAAGTACCGCCAAAGGGAATCAGAGAGGATAGCCTTGTCAGAAGGGAGCAGAGGAGACTTCACCCTACTTATGCACACAAGCACTGGGTTCAGACAACATGATCACCCACACTCAAGGGTTGAGTATGGGTTGGGTGTGGGCTGTCATTGAACCATGGGTTGATGAAACATGGGTTATCATGTTGTCCGAGTCCAGCCAAGACAACAAACCATGGTGAAAAACCCACAGTTCACAACCCTACAACAAGGCATGGGTTCTCTTCATGGGTTGTTTGTGGTTAACAAACCATGGCTTGTTAGTGAAGCAGGGTTCAGAAAACACGATAACTCACATTTCAACAATCCACGGTTCAACTAAAACCCACCCTCTCTAGGGATGTGCACAGAGCTCGATCAGGGGGGTGGACCCCCCAAGCTCCGTGCAACTTACCTTTCCCCAGCTCAGCACATGTCCTCGCAAAAGGAGCTGGGGAGATGAACTTCCAGATTCCCGGCACTTCACTTCCAGGTCCCCAGCGCTGCATTTTTAATGTAAAAACCCAGGAAAACCACCTTAAAATAGCCTCGGTTTGCATATGTGGCGCTTTGTTTTTCATGTTAACATGAAAAACAAAGCGCCACTTACACAAAACGTGGCCATTTTAAGGTGGTTTTCCCTGTTTTTCACGTAAATAAGGTAGCACCAGGGACCCGGAAGTCTGCCTCCTGAACAGCCAGTGCCAGAAAAGGCTTTTGTACTTGTAGGGGTGTTCAACCTCAGGCCTGTGCTCCGAATCTGGCACAACCGGGGTTCCTTACATGGCCACAGACTCTTTCCCTGGCATCACCAGCTTTCTACCAGCTGCCTTTCCCCCAACCACAGTTGGTGGTTTCCCAGATTTGGATGGCTTCCCCCCACCCCCTCTAAATCCTTGAAATTCTTTTCCTAAGGCATAATTACTGACAGCAACAGCTTAAGCAAACCCATTAAGCATTTTGGGTTTACTAGACTTTAGGCCCCAAAAAAACTTCTACAAAATTGAATTTGTCCTTCAGGCTGAAAGAGGTTGAACAGCCCAGCTTGGCAGGAACTGGAACTAGCCAAGATGGGCCAGACACAGTGAGCGATCAACAAGGAAACCCTCAGTGATTCCTGTAGGCATACAGCATACTGTCTGAATGTACAAGCATTTTACCTGTGTGTTAGGGATAGGGTTAAGCTTCAGGTTTCAGTTAGTGTTAGGAAAATCTGGGTGGGGAGTGCATGTCCCAGGGCCTGCAACGGACCTGGCTTGGGCAAAAAAGGTGAGCAGTCAAGAAGATCACTCGCAGTGGTTCCTTTAGACATACTCTCTGCATGTATAGGGATTTTACATGCATGTTGGGTAAGGGTTAAGTTTCAAGTAAGGGATCGGGTTAAAACCTGAATCCGTGTGCATGTCCAGTGGTCTAGAACAAGCCCAGACTGGGCAGACAATGTGACTGCTCAACAAGAACAACACCCTGACTATTGCCTTTAGACATGCTGTCTGAATATATACGGATTATCCCTGCACAATAGGGTTAGGATTAAAGCTCAGTCAGGTTAGGGTTAAGGTTAGGGTTAGGGTTAGAGATAGAGATAGGAAATCCTGGGTCTGTATGCAAATCCCTGGGCTTGAAATTGGTTTAGAATAGGCCAACAAAATGAGTGGTCCACAAAAACACCCTGAATGAGGGCTTTGGGCTTGCTGTCTAAATGTATAGGGATTATGTGGCTTATGCTGGCTCAGCTTGTCTGAGCGTGGAAAGCTAAGCAGGGTCAAGCCTGGTTATTACTTGGATGGGAGACCCCTCCATCCTCTAGTTTCCTGCATTGAGCAGGGGGCTGGATTCGATAGCCTTGCAGGCTCCTTCCAACTCTATGATCTATGAAATCTATGTCTGAGTAATAGTGTTGGGGTTGGTTAGGGTTCAGAAATCCTGGGTCTATATGCAAATCCAGGGGCCTGTAACTGGTCCAGAATGGGCCACCAAAATGAGTGGTAAAAGGGAACACCCTGAGTGATGCCTTTGGACCTGCTGTATGAATATGTAGGGATTACACCTGCATATCAGGGTCAGGGTTAGGGCTCAGGTTTGGGTTAGGGGTAGGAAAACGTGGATCGGTGTGCCTGTCCAGGGGCCTGGAACTAACCCAGACTGGGCCGACAAACTGAGTGTCAAGTCTCTCTCTCCTACTCCCCCCCTCTCCAGCCAGAACGGCAAGCACAGCTCACGGGTTTCTTTGTAAAGCTTTATTAAGCAAAAGCAGGGCAACTCAGATGGTTGCAGAAAAGCGTTACACAAAAGTAAAGAAAGTAATTTGAGACCCTATATCCCATCAGTGGGAAGTCAGGAATGTTCAAACAGTTGATTCCGCACTGAGGCGCTTCGCACGTTCCCACCCTCAAACCAGAGTACCCACTCCGCCTCTAAGGCGGGTCAAAAGTCGTGCTAGCCAACCGAGCTAAGCGACAAAGAGATGTCAGCTGCTCCTGCCTATGTAATTGACACTGCTCTCGAGGATCAGTCACAGAGATTGGCTTCCCACCCCTTTCCCTCATTAGCTCTTCCTCCCCTCCCACAAGCTCTGCCTCCCCTGTTCCCAGAGATTCTACCCCCACACCCCGTCTCTAACTGCAACCTGGACTGCACAACCGGGTCCTGGTTATCTTTGGAGAGTGGCACCGCTCTGGCCAACTCTTCCCCCTCCCGCTCCCTTTCGGTTACAAGGTCCATTCCCACGATATCTGAACCAGTGCTATTTTGGATTTAGGGAGACTGAACTTGAGGGGCCAGGAGAGCTAGCCCCAACACTGAGTGGTCTACAAGAACACATTGAGTAATGACTTTGGCATGCACTCCGAATATACAGAGATTGTCCCTGCATATTAGGGTTAGGGATAAGGCTCAGGATTATGGTTAGGGTTAAGAAAACCAGGTGCCAGCTGCATGTGTTGGAGCCTGGAACTAGCTTAGATGGGGCAGAAACGGTTAGTGGGCAACAGGAACACTCATAGGGATGACTTTGGGCCTGTTGTCTGAATGTTTGGGGATTCTACCTGTGTTTTAGGATTATGGTTAAAGCTCAGGTTAGGGTTAAGAAAACCAGGTGACGGGTGCATGTCCCGGGGCCTGGAACTAGCTTAAGCGGGGCAGAAAAAGTTAGTGGGCAACAGCAACACCCTCAGGGATGACTTTCGGCCTGCTGTTTGAATGTATAGGGATTCTTCTTGTGTTTTCAGATTAGGGTTAAAGCTCAGGTGTCAGGTTAGGGTTAAGAAAACCAGGTGCCGGGTGCATGTCCCAGAGCCTGGAACTAGCTTAGACGGGGCAGAAACAGTTAGTGGGCAACATGAGCACACTCAGGGATGACTTTGGGCCTGCTGTCTGAATGTATGGGGATTGTACCTGTGTTTCAGGATTAGGCTAAAAACTCGGGCAGAAAAAGATAGTGGGCAACAGGAACACGTTCAGGGATGACTTTGGGCCTGCTGTCTGAATGAATGGGGATTATACCTGTGTTTCATGATTAGGGTGAAAGCTCAAGTTAGGGTTAGGGTTAAGAAAACCTGGGTCTGTGCACATGTCCCGGGGCATGGGATTAGCTTAGGCAGGGCAGAAAATGTGAGTGGGTAACAGACAGAAACACCCTCTGGGATGACTTTGGGCATGCTGTCTGAAAGTATGGGGATTATACCTGTGTTTCAGGATTAGGGTTAAAACTCAAATTAGGGTTAGGGTTAAGAAAACCTGGGTCCGTGCGCATGTCCCGAAGCATGGGATTAGCTTAGGCGGGGCAGAAAATGTTAATGGGCAACAGAAACACCCTCCGGGATGACTTTGGGCATGCTGTCTGAATGTATGGGGATTACACCTGTGTTTCAGGATTAGGGTTAAAACTCAAATTAGGGTTAGGGTTAAGAAAACCTGGGTCCGTGCGCATGTCCCGAAGCATGGGATTAGCTTAGGCGGGGCAGAAAATGTTAGTGGGCAACAGAAACACCCTCCGGGACGACTTTGGGCATGCTATCTGAATGTATGGGGATTACACCTGTGTTTCAGGATTAGGGTTAAAACTCAAATTAGGGTTAGGGTTAAGAAAACCTGGGTCCGTGCGCATCTCCCGGGGCCTGGAATTAGCTTAGGCAGGGCAGAAAAGGTTAGTGGGCAACAGAAGCACCCTCCGGGTTGACTTTGGGAATGCTGTCTGAATGCATGGGGATTATACCTGTGTTTCAGGATTAGGGTTAAAACTCAAATTAGGGTTAGGGTTAAGAAAACCTGGGTCCGTGCGCATGTCCCGAAGCATGGGATTAGCTTAGGCGGGGCAGAAAATGTTAATGGGCAACAGAAACACCCTCCGGGACGACTTTGGGCATGCTGTCTGAATGTATGGGGATTACACCTGTGTTTCAGGATTAGGGTTAAAACTCAAATTAGGGTTAGGGTTAAGAAAACCTGGGTCCGTGCGCATGTCCCGAAGCATGGGATTAGCTTAGGCGGGGCAGAAAATGTTAATGGGCAACAGAAACACCCTCCGGGACGACTTTGGGCATGCTGTCTGGATGTATGGGGATTACACCTGTGTTTCAGGATTAGGGTTAAAACTCAAATTAGGGTTAGGGTTAAGAAAACCTGGGTCCGTGCGCATGTCCCGAAGCATGGGATTAGCTTAGGCGGGGCAGAAAATGTTAATGGGCAACAGAAACACCCTCCGGGACGACTTTGGGTATGCTGTCTGAATGTATGGGGATTACACCTGTGTTTCAGGATTAGGTTAAAACTCAAATTAGGGTTAGGGTTAAGAAAACCTGGGTCCATGCGCATGTCCCGGGGCCTGGAATTAGCTTAGACGGGGCAGAAAATGTTAGTGGGCAACAGAAACCCCTCCGGCTCCGGGATGCCTTTGGGCATGCTGTCCGAATGTATGGGGCTTATACCTGTGTTTTAGTATTGGGGTTAAAACTCAAGTTAGGGTTAAGAAAACCTGGGTCTGTGCACATGTCCCGGGGCATGGGATTAGCTTAGGCAGGGCAGAAAATGTGAGTGGGTAACAGACAGAAACACCCTCTGGGATGACTTTGGGCATGCTGTCTGAAAGTATGGGGATTATACCTGTGTTTCAGGATTAGGGTTAAAACTCAAATTAGGGTTAGGGTTAAGAAAACCTGGGTCCATGCGCATGTCCCGAAGCATGGGATTAGCTTAGGCGGGGCAGAAAATGTTAATGGGCAACAGAAACACCCTCCGGGATGACTTTGGGCATGCTGTCTGAATGTATGGGGATTACACCTGTGTTTCAGGATTAGGGTTAAAACTCAAATTAGGGTTAGGGTTAAGAAAACCTGGGACCGTGCGCATGTCCCGAAGCATGGGATTAGCTTAGGCGGGGCAGAAAATGTTAGTGGGCAACAGAAACACCCTCCGGGACGACTTTGGGCATGCTATCTGAATGTATGGGGATTACACCTGTGTTTCAGGATTAGGGTTAAAACTCAAATTAGGGTTAGGGTTAAGAAACCTGGGTCCGTGCGCATCTCCCGGGGCCTGGAATTAGCTTAGGCAGGGCAGAAAAGGTTAGTGGGCAACAGAAGCACCCTCCGGGTTGACTTTGGGAATGCTGTCTGAATGCATGGGGATTATACCTGTGTTTCAGGATTAGGGTTAAAACTCAAATTAGGGTTAGGGTTAAGAAAACCTGGGTCCGTGCGCATGTCCCGAAGCATGGGATTAGCTTAGGCGGGGCAGAAAATGTTAATGGGCAACAGAAACACCCTCCGGGACGACTTTGGCCATGCTGTCTGAATGTATGGGGATTACACCTGTGTTTCAGGATTAGGGTTAAAACTCAAATTAGGGTTAGGGTTAAGAAAACCTGGGTCCGTGCGCATGTCCCGAAGCATGGGATTAGCTTAGGCGGGGCAGAAAATGTTAATGGGCAACAGAAACACCCTCCGGGACGACTTTGGGCATGCTGTCTGGATGTATGGGGATTACACCTGTGTTTCAGGATTAGGGTTAAAACTCAAATTAGGGTTAGGGTTAAGAAAACCTGGGTCCGTGCGCATGTCCCGAAGCATGGGATTAGCTTAGGCGGGGCAGAAAATGTTAATGGGCAACAGAAACACCCTCCGGGACGACTTTGGGTATGCTGTCTGAATGTATGGGGATTACACCTGTGTTTCAGGATTAGGTTAAAACTCAAATTAGGGTTAGGGTTAAGAAAACCTGGGTCCATGCGCATGTCCCGGGGCCTGGAATTAGCTTAGACGGGGCAGAAAATGTTAGTGGGCAACAGAAACCCCTCCGGCTCCGGGATGCCTTTGGGCATGCTGTCCGAATGTATGGGGCTTATACCTGTGTTTTAGTATTGGGGTTAAAACTCAAGTTAGGGTTAAGAAAACCTAGGTCCGTGCACATGTCCCGGGGCCTGGAACTAGCTTAGACGGGGCAGAAACTGTTAGTGGGCAACAGGAACACCCTCAGGGATGACTTTGTGCCTGCTGTCTGAATGTTTGAGGATTCTGCCTGTGCTTTAGGATTAGGGTAAAGCTCAGGTCAGGTTAGGGTTAGGGTTAAGAAAACCAGGTGCCGGGTACATGTCCCAAGGCGTGGAACTAGCTTAGACGGGGCAGAAACGGTTAGTGGGCAACAGGAGCACCCTCAGGGATGACTTTGGGCCTGCTGTCTGAATGTTTGGGGATTCTGCCTGTATTATAGGATTAGGGTTAAAGCTCAGGTTAGTATTAGGGTTAAGAAAACCAGGTGTCAGGTGCAGGTATAATTGCTCGAAAATTCTATGCATTTCATACAAATCCATCTACATATACCATTTATAAAATGGGTGGGGAGTGAATTTTTAAAAATTGGATGCCTGCGGGCATCACCTTGGGGACCCTTCCGTGGATGCCATTGGAGGTGGCCGTGGGTGCCACCCACGTTGGGGATCCCTGTTGTGCACAGTTTCTGAGCTCCTCTCGCTGCCCCTCTCATTGCAGGAAGTCAAAAGACAACCTATGCAATGCAGGGTCCTAACTTCCCCCATTCAACTTTTTGCCATCTCCAAGCGCAGGGCTCTCCAACCTTGGGTCCCCAGATGTGGCTGGCCTACAGCTCCCAGCATACCCAGCCAGCATGGCTAATGGCAAGGGATTCTGGGAGCTGTAGTCCAGCGGACCCAAGGTTGGAGAGTGAATACACGTGGACCTCTGGCCTGCTGCCCCCTGCTGCTCCACATAGAACAGGTCGCGGGGGGGGGGCAGGTTTTGCTGTGGCTCACTCGCCTGCATCATTCCTGGTCATTGCTAACACTTCCTATGCTGGCTGTCTCATTGGTGCCTGAAAAAAACATAGTTCCCCCATTGGTTGATTTCGCTCAGGCATGCCTTCCTTTACATGTGCCCGTGTGGGTGGAATGAGTGCAGGATGCACCACCACAAGTCAGGTTGCCACACGTCGTCCCCATGCGGACACAGTACCCCCTCCCCCCCAACTCTGCCCCTCCTTTTCCCATGCTCATCTGAATGCAGCACTCAAATTGGCGATGGGGGGGAAGCGCTAGTCTAATCCCTCTTGGAACTTGCCGTAATGAGGAAGTCGCTGAACAAGTAATTGCATCAATTCTTTTCATGCCACGCTTTGGTCATTAAGAGAAGAATCGCGGCGTGGAAACTCAAAAGTTACCAGAGCCTGAGTTGCTTGAGGGACAAACCTTTTGCACCGCTATCTTGCAATCCTTTTTGAAAGGAGGAAGATGACGCTGTGAAATGCTCTGCCACCCAGAGTCATCAGCAGAGAAGGGATCAAGACATGACACCCTCAGAGCAGGAAGAGGACCAGGAGAGGCACCCATTTGGCATGCCACAAGATCTTGGTCCATAGAGGAAAGGTGGGCAACAGATATGTGTGAAACCTGCCAGGGAAATTCCATTTCTTGTGGTTCATCTCCCAATTTTGAAATCCAGGTGCAGATTATTTATTTATTTATTATATTTATACCCCACCTTTTTTCCTGCAAGGAACCCAAGGCGGCTTACATAATCATCATCATCATCATCCTCTCCATTTTATCCTCACAACAACCCGGTGAGGTAGGTTAGGCTGAGAGTCAGTGACTGGCCCAAAGTCACCCAGTGAGCTTCATGGCCGAGCGGGAACTAGAACCCGGATCTTCCGAGTCCCAGTCCAGCACTCTCTCCACTATGCAATAAATTCAATACGATCAGCTCTTTGCTTTATGGAAAGATCTGCTTTGTGCACCTGCATTTCATTGTGGTTGCACCACACCATGGGTTCTGTAGTCCTGAAACTGCACAGGAGATCAGCCGTTCTTGTGAATACATTTCATTCAGAAGAAATGTAATAGTTTGGAGTGAAAGGGTTAAAGCAGGGGTGGGGGGCCGGGTGGTCCTCCAGTTGTCCTTAGAGTGCAATTCCCACCAGCTCTAGCCAGCATAGCCAATAGGGGGGGATGAAGGGACCTTCCCACATCTGCTGCGCCACATGTTCCCTACCACTGCTTTAACCCTTTCACTCAGAACTTTCATATTTCTCCTGAATGAAACGTGTTTACCAGGGATGTTGAAGAGTCCTTGGTTTCAAGTCACGAGTCGAGTCACGAGTCTTTGGACCCGAGTCTCGAGTCCGAGTCCGAGTCCTTGGTCCAAAATGGTGACTCACGAGTCACGAGTCACTCCCAAAGTTGACTCCACGAGTCCCTATTAAAATCAATGGGGTTTTCCCCCAACAAAATAAGGCTATTTCAGATGTGTGGCTTAAATAAATTCTAGGCACAAGTGTGCCTTTTTATTTCAAAACTCTGCAACTGATTTTGGCAAGAACAGACCAGGCAGACAAACCCAAAATAACCAGACAGGCAGAGGCCTTTGTCTTGGACAATTCAAACTGTGGAACTGGTTAAGAAGAGGCCAGGCAGGCAGAGGAGGCTGGGAACCCCAAACAGGCAGGCAGAGGCAGCCAAACCCAAAATGTCTGAAAGGTTGCATTTTAGGAAAATGATTTTTTTAAAAAGCTTGCTGTACTTCCTAAAACCTATCCATGTTGCATTTGAGGAACACGATTTTGGAACACGAGTCCTTGGTCTCAAGTCCCGAGTCGAGTCTCGAGTCCCATTAAAAATACTGGGACTCGAGTCTGACTCGAGTCAGAGGGGGGACTCAGTCCGACTCACGAGTCGAGTCCTGGAGTCCGAGTCCCCATCCCTGGTATTTACAAGAACGGCTGATCTCCTGTGCACGTCCCACATCCCTGGGTTAAAGTATCATGAGAACATAGATGGTTGGGCACAAGGGGGGTTAATATTGTTAGCATGCACTGGGTTTATTGGTTTTTAAAAGGTTCAAATGGCAGAAGAAATGCAGATGATTTGATACAGAAAGGCTGGAATGCCACAATAATGTAGACAGCATAGGAACAGCATAGGAACAGAGTCATTGTTGACACCAGCTCATACTGTGTGTAGGCTGCATGTGTGAAGGGGGGAGTGAGGTCAAGCATGCTGTTCCCCCACTCCTAACCCAACACCAGCCTTCCCCAATCTGGTGCCCTCCAGATGTGCTGGTTCTGCAACTCCCACTGTCTTCCAACACATCTGGAGCGTGTTGCTCTGCACAGGTTGGAAGGTTTCATAGATTTCATAGATTTCAAATAGAGTTGGAAGGAGCCTACAAGGCCATTGAGTCCAACCCCCTGCTCAATGCAGGAAACTAGAGGAGGGGTCTCCCTTCCAAGTAATAACCAGGCCTGACCCTGCTTAGCTTTCCACGCTCAGACAAGCTGAGCCAGCGTAAGTCGCACCTTGATCAGCTCTGTGGGTACCAAGCCTGTGCACAATTTTTTATGAACGTGGCTTATTTTTTGAACATGTGTAAAGGGTGTATTATTAAGATCATGTTCATTCATGTAACCCTGACTTGTAACACAGGAAATGAGAAGTCAAAAAAGAAACACAGCAGGAACTCAAGACGAATCAACATTCCACAGGTCTCAGCCTCGGAATCTGGGAGCTCCACTGAGCGACAATGCCGAGGCCCAACTTTGAATCCTGTGAAGTACCGACAGTGTCAAGAGTGCCCCTGAGCATGTGCAGAGTGCATCATTTCCTCAGTGTCTTTACACTGGGATGGGGGGGGGGCATTAAAGCTATCAGAAGGGCTGTCCTGCAGAAGATGGACCTCTATTACTCCAGAGGGCAGGACCTGAACCAATGGATGGAAATGGCAGGGAAGCTAAATATTAGGAGAAATGTCCGAATGGTATTAGCTGCTCAACAGTGGAATAGACTACCTCAGGAGGTGCTGGTCTCTCCTTCCCTAGTTAAGCAAGCCTGGACAGCCTTCTGCCAGGGATGCTGTGGTTGCAAGTTTCCTGCACTGAACAAAGGGTTAGATTACCTGCTCCAAGGTCCCTTCCAACTCAGAAAAGGATACTAACTTTTCAGGTTGAGTTGTGGCAAACACCCTGAACATGCCCAATCTCATCTGATCTCGGAAGCTAAGCAGGGTCGGGCCTGGTTAGTCCTTGGATGGGTGACCGGCTGCCTTGGAATACCAGGTGCCGTAGGGAGGGACCAGAGCTCAGGGTGAGAGAGCACCTGCTTTGCATGCAGAAGGTCCCAGGTTCAATCCTTGGCCTCTCCAGGTAGGGCTAGGAAAGAATCCTGCCTGAAACCCTGGAGAGTTGCTGCCAGTCGGTGTCAACAATACTGGGTTAGATGGACCAAGGGTCTGACTCAGAGTAAGGCAGCTTTCTATGTTCCTATCCATTTACAAAATTAACCAGTGCCTCAAAGTCATATAGAAAATACCAAGAAGGCTATTGGGTGGTGTTCCCTGTTTCTTGTTGCTTTAGCAAAAGTGTCCTTAACTGTAGAGATTAGGTCCATACAGAGAGTTGCACATTAATTTCAGCAGGTACCAGTTGCATTCCAATTAATTCAATATTATCAATTCCTTGCTTTAAGGAAAGGCTTTGGGTGTTTCTGAGCCTGGATGTCCCACTCATGATTTCACTGCATCAGTGGCTTATGCTGGCTCAGCTTGTCTGAGTGTGGAAAGCTAAGCCGGGTCAGGCCTGGTTGTTACTTGGATGGGAGACCCCTCCTCTAGTTTCCTGCATTGAGCAGGGGGTTGGACTCGATAGCCTTGTAGGCTCCTTCCAACTCTATGATCTATGAATCTATGGGTTTTGTACTCTTGCAAACACATTTGCTCGTGTGTGTGAACATGTTTCATTTGTGAGACTGAAGAGGGTTTGGAAGGAAAGGGTTAAAATATCACAAGAATACAGTGCAGAAGGGTTAATATACTGTTAGAATGCAGATATGGTATAAAAGGATTCACGTTTCACAGGAATGAAAGTTGAAATATTAATTGGCATGCCAGGTGGAAACGGCTCCTTGCAAACCAGCCCACCAGCCTGTATCTCCTGGGTAGATTCCAGAATCTCTTTGCCGGCATAGGTCTCTCTTTACTTCATCGCTTCCTCAACTCACTTCCTTTGTTGCTGTGTAATAGGCCTCCAAAATGCAAAAAGTATATGCAAATCTGACATTTAATTTAGACGTATCTATTGAGGCTGCGGGGAAATTCTGCTGATTGCAGCCTCCACAGTCCGGAAACTGCTGCCACATTCATTTATTCTTACCCCTCCCCTCCCACCACCCCACATAAAGTCTGTTTTCCGCATTAACATGCCCTATCCAACATGTTCAACCCACCCACCCCAAACAAGTAATACAAGAACAAAGTGTTTTCTGTTACCATCCGCACTTCCTTATTCACTACCTTTTTAACTCCCAGCTGGAGCCACCAATATTAGGATCCATCATTTATATGGTGGCCACTTATGTATCACCAAGAAAGAGGAAGAAAGGGGGCACAGATTTGCACAACATTTGCATTTGCTCATTTATAGATATAGAGGCACATTTTGGAACAATTACTATCAGTTCGACAGAAAAACAATACCTCTCACCATAGAGGGGAAATGGTGACCAGGTGACCTGTGTGCCTGTTCCACCTGGTGTCCAGGTGCTAACTGCCAATGGGCAACTTCCGCTGGACCCCTGTTCTCCCTTCTTAGGATTTATTTACATATTTGGATATTTATAAACCACCATTCATCAAAGCCTGTCAGGGCAGGGAGCAATAAATATGTACGGTAATAAAAACAATAAATCAGAATCGTGAAACAATGAAAGGCAATTTAAAAAAACAAAACCAACATAAAACAGACTGGCCCGCTGAAAGTGCCCAGGCAAACTGAAACGTTTTGATCTGGCACCGAAATGACCGCAGGTTCAGGACCAGTTCCACTTCCGTGCTGAGCATGTTCCACAAACGGGACAGCGTAACAGGGAAGCTTCTTTCCCCAGTTGTCATACAATGGGTAGAAGCCGAAGGCACCTTAAGAAGGGCATCCCCTGCAGGACTTAGGACACAGGCAGGCTGGTATAGGGTGAGGTGTTCCTTCAGTTAACCTGTATGGCTTTATAGGTAAGCACCAGCACCTTGAACTGGGCCCAGAAGCAAACAGGCAACTGGTGCAGCTTCCTTGGGATTGGTGTAAGACAGGGATGTTGAAGAGTCCTTGGTCTCGAGTCACGAGTCGAGTCACAAGTCTTTGGACCCGAGTCTCGAGTCCGAGTCCGAGTCCTTGGTCCAAAATGGTGACTCATGAGTCACAAGTCACAAGTCACTCCCAAAGCTGACTCCACGAGTCCCTATTAAAATCAATGGGGGGTTTTCCCAACAAAATAAGGCTACTTCAGATGTGTGGCTTAAATAAATTCTAGGCACAAGTGTGCCTTTTTATTTCAAAACTCTGCAACTGATTTTGGCAAGAACAGACCAGGCAGACAAACCCAAAATAACCAGGCAGGCAGAGGAGGCTGGGAACCCCAAAACAGGCAGGCAGAGGCCTTTGTCTTGGACAATTCAAACTGTGGAACTGGTTAAGAAGAGACCAGGCAAGCAGAGGAGGCAGGGAACCCCAAAGCAGGCAGGCAGAGGCAGCCAAACCCAAAGTGTCCGAAAGGTTGCATTTTAGGAAAATGATTTTAAAAAATAAACTTGCTGTACTTCCTAAAACCTATCCATGTTGCATTTGAGGAACACAATTTTGGAACACGAGTCCCGAGTCGAGTCTCGAGTCCCATTAAAAATATTGGGACTCAAGTCTGACTCGAGTCAGAGGGGGTACTCAGTCCGACTCATGAGTCGAGTCTTGGAGTCCGAGTCCCCATCCCTGGTGTAAGATATGAGCCCATCTGGCTACTCCTGTTAACATTCTAACAGCCCCATTCTGCTCTAGTTGAAGTTTCCAGGCCATCTTCAAGAGCAACCCCATATACAATGCATTATAGTAGTCCAATTAGAACCATCCTTTAAACCAGACTTGGACTGAGCAGCCCTTCAAATGGAGGGCACTTTCAAATAGAGGAGGACTTCCCTCTCTAAAGTAGGACACATGGTCACCCTGCTCATTGAACTTCTTCCATGTGCTCTTGGATCTTGCATATAGAGAGAGGGGGGAGGCGTTGAAAAGCAGCACAACAACAAAGCAACAAGGAGGCTCTGGATATATATAACCAGGGCCCTCGAAGCAACGTACAATAAAATCCAATAAAATCACAACATAAGTCTTTTCACATGACTTAGCAGTACATCTGTTAATATGGTAAAAGAGTGGCATTTATCCAGACTTCCCAAAGGCCTTCAGGGGAAGTGGCGCTGGTGATTCTAAACCTGTTAGCGGCTGCAAAAGATATGCAGTGCAACCCTATGCGTGCCTACTCAGAGAAGTAAGCCATGTTTGAATCTCTTTCAGCCCAAGGGGCTACATTCCTGTGGTGGGCAGGGCCAAAATATCAGCCTATTGTTGCTTAAAGCTCTTACCACCAATAAGGAGAGGCATTTCAGCCTTATAGAATATGGGGACCATGCCAAAGCCAGGAAACCGCAAAATTATTGGTGTTTGGGGGAAGAGACGTGTCCGTCTGGGGAACCTCAGAAGGCCAGATTGGAACTCTAGGTGGGGCAGTTATGCCGCCCAGGCCCGAAGTTTGACACCCCTTCCATGTGGAGTTCAATGCAGCTTACTCCCAGGTACCTTAACATCTGAACGGCCCTGAACGGCCCAATCTCTCTCTCGTCTGATTTTGGAAGTTAAGCAGGGTGCAGCCTGGTTCGTACTTGGATGGGTGACCGACCGCCTTGGGATACCAGGTGCTGCAGGGAGGGACCAGAGCTCAGAGTGAGAGAGCACCTGCTTTGCATGCAGAAGGTCACAGGTTCGATCCCCAGCCTCCAGGTAGGGCTTGGAAAGAATCCTGCCTGGAACCCTGCCAGTCAGTGTCGACAATACTGAACTTGATGGACCAATGGTCTGACTCAGTATAAGGCAGCTTCCTGTGTTCCTATGTTCGTATAGGATTACAGCCTTAATCTGGAATAAAAGCACAGTTTGATATACGATAAGAAGAACATGGTAAATAGAAGCCTACTGGATCGCCATGCCAAAGAGCCCGTCTAGTTCAGTCTCCAGCTTCACACCGTGGCCAGCTGGATGCCACCCAGGAAGCCCCCAGAAGAGCCTGCTGATAACGCCCCCCTCCCGCTGCTGTTCGCCAGCATCTGGCATTCAGTGGCATACTGTTCTTGAATATGGAGGCTCAACATAGCCATCATATATACCAGCCTTCTTCAACCTTGTGCCCTCCTGATATATTGGGACTGCAATTCCCATCATTCCCAGCCAGCATGGCCATAATCTATAATTATTTTTTAAATGTCTCCCACTCAAAAAAAACAAAAAAAAAAAAACCAACTAAAAAAACACCCACCGTGCATTCACAAAAGCCCCTGCACATTCACAGCTATGCAGCATGTCAGGAAGAAGGGTTCAGCTTAGTTTTTTTTTCTCTCTCTCTCTCTCTTTGGCTGTGTTTATATGCAGGGATTTATTTATTTAATAATGGAGAACACTCAAACATTCACTTCCCACTTACACTCTGAAGTGGTACAGCCCGACCACAGCCGCACCACTGTGTTTTGAGCTTGTTTGTGTGCTTGTCTTGAGCAGGCGGTGGGGGCAGAGGGAACTTCCTCTGGATGTGCCCATAGTGGGTTTCTTTCTTTCCACAGCGCAGAACTTGCGAGCTTCTGAAGAGGTTGTTACAGAAACCAGATGCTACATTTGAGAGACAGGGGCGAATGCCACCACACAGCACAGAAATATGTGCCAGGTGGTGTTTGGTCCACCTGCGGTCACTCTCCAAGGCCGCGAGCATCTTGTCAACAAAGCACAGATGAAAGGGAAGCTATGACCGAGTCAATCGGCATATGGTAAATGTCAGTGCTCCCCTAGATGCATTTACAGTGGGGTTAAAGGTCTCGCATTGTGAAGCAGGAATCCGCACAATCCGTCTCCATTGCTCCCAAGCCGGCTGTACACTAACTGTGCGCTCCCTCTGGTAACCAATTGCATATTCTATTCCGAGAAAAAGCTAGATCCTGTGCAAATGGAATGTGGAAGAAATGTTTGGGGTTCCCTATGTTGCGATGCTGTCCCTATGTCTTATGGAGTGATTCGACAGATGCTGCATGATCCTTGGGGCTAAGAACAGGGGTGTTGAATGTACACATGAGTGCGTCTGTTTTCATCTGTGAAATGTTGAAGGCTCCATGGAAGAGGTTGTGGGACTACAACCCAATGAAAACTGGAACAAATTCATCCCTGGCACACCGACGTTGCTTTGTCCAGGCAGGTTGGGGGATTATATATTAATGCTGCATTCTGTTACAGCAACGACTCGCATCTGTGCCATGCAGGCATGAATAAAAGATGGGCCGGCAAATGGCGAAGAGCGGCAAATTAATTAATCGAAGCACAACTCTCTATGTTTCCATTAAAGCACAAGAGAGTACAATAAAACCCAGCCCCATCCAGCTGAGACTGGAGAACAAAGCAAAACAGAAACAAAGCAAAGGGCCTGGCTTTGCAAAGAAAGATGTCTGTCGATCCTGATCCAAAGAGTGCCGTCCGCCATGCATCCCACACAATCAGGGATCCCAGTGCAGAAGCTGAGGGCCTCACGTCAGGGGCAGCAGGGTGCACATTGTGGGGGGCACAGGAGGCAGGCACGGTCCCACTTTCTCCTCCACTCTTAATTAATAGATGGGCCAATTAAGTGTTATTAGATCTTTCCTCTGGATCATTTGGGCCATCAGAAAGCCTCGGGGGGGGGATCCACTCTGGCGGATAAGACTGTAGGGATGATCACTAGCAGGAGCCGTGGCTGCTGGTTTGAGAATGATGATTGCATACTGTGCTCATGCCAGAACCGAAATTCTAGTTGTGGACTTCTTACTTAAGCCATCTGTTGTTGGTTAGCTGTATAGCATGCTCCTATTCATCTCCCCTTTGTTTTCTCTTCCGCAGAACACAAGATGCCACGCATCTTTGAGTCTTTGAGTCTGTAGGCTACTCTTCCCTGCCTGCTGGCTCTTCCGTTCTACGCTGCGTGCTGGAGCCCTGCCTCCCCGTTTCTCTGGCCTGATTCCCTGCCTGGCCGCCATGGGTAAGGCAGAACCATGTTCAAGGGACCCCTGGGTAGAGTTCCAACCTTGTTGGTGCAACCTAGAGTTGCTGGGCATTTCATGCTTCGGGGAACGTTAGATTGGGATTTATAGGGTTCTCCCAGGTCTCAGGATATGACCTGCCTTAAGTTTCAGGGTTCCAGCCCTGTTCTCAGGATCACCAGGACAAGGAGTAAAATCTCAGGGTGAGAGTCCAGAACTAAATTTTAATTTCTGCTTGGCTTGACGGCAGCTTTCGTTCTGAGCTCAGCCTCCTGGCTCATCAGGCTCCACCCCTGAGGCACCAGGCCCAATCAGGCTCTTCTCCCACCAGCCAGGTGCCATCCCTGCCTCCATCAGGTGCCGCTAGGCTCCGCCCTTAGTCCACCAGGCCCCACCCCTTATCTCCCAAATTCAGCCCCCTGAATCCCAATTTCTGAGCTGCAGGAAGCTTGGTAACCCTAATGGGGAGCTCCCACTCTTGTTGTTGATGTTCCTCTCCTCCCAGAGGCTGAACGTCATCATAGCTAGACTGTCTAGCCGTGACGAGTCTACTTGGAAAATACAATGTGGTGATTTTCCGTCGCCTTCCACATCGCAGCACTACAGCCGGTCACGATGGCTACCATCTCACCCTCAGTTTTCCACACCAAAGCCCCATCAGCATCCCTTGCCTTGGCCTCCGATCGGTACAGACACTGCTGCTGCCCAAGGTCAGGTGGAATTTAGAGGCAATTTAATTCCTCGAGGCTCCACAAGCCTCCTGGTCAAGCTCTTCTGCCTGAAGCCATTGGCTTTCCCAGGGGTCGGGTTATTTACTGCCGCCCAATGCTCAGTGTAGCTGAGGCACACGATGGTGCTACTCATCAAAGTCAGCCTATAGGCCAACCTCCCTGCGGTAGTTCCCACTCGCGTTGTGAATTCTTCGGACGACCTCTGGCTCACAGCTTTGGGCTGAGCAACCTGCCAGTAGGCCCTGAGAATTTGGAATGGTTACACTTATTTATGCCGATGCCTGAAGGAACCAAAGTCAGGTAAGCTATCTGGATTTTTGCTGTTAGAAAAAAATAATCTATCCCATTCCTACCCTTGACATTCTAGTGTCTTAATGGGGAAAGATGTCTACCCTTCCCGACTCTTTCCAAGTTCTATAGCAGACCCCTTGCAGTGTCCCCTGCACATCTTATAATTAAATAAGTTAGCACCAAATGCCATTTGCATAGGATAAATATAGCACCTGCCACCCAGCCAAGCTGCTTGTCACCCAGTTTAACATATTTATCTAAGCCAGGCCTATCTGTCTTTCTGATGCGGTGGCATCTTCCCTTAGATTTGTCATGTCGAGCCCATTGCAACACAACAAAACAAAAAACCCAACAACACAGCTGCTCATTTGCCAGCTCCTTCCGTTCTATTTGGGGAATTATTTATATGAAGCAGCAAGATACATGGCATTAAGCTTCCTAATGCTAATAATAATAAAAGCCAAACAGGAGAGGGAAGGGAAACAAACAAGGAAGTCTGTGCTTTATTATATACCAAAACCACCTGCCATAATGATCGATCCCCGAGTGCAGAAAACACTTTTTATCAACAAAGTTCCTTTCCGAACACAGGCGGTGATGGATGGCCTCAGCCTTGGCACACAGTTCTAGGCTGTGCCTAAAGCAGGCAGAGCTGCCATTTCAGCCAGGGCTTGCTTCATTTATAGCTGAGACGCTGGAAGGTTCCAGTAAAAAAAAAACCTACAGCCCCCGCCCCCAGTCACAGGAGCCAATCAGAGTTGCATGGTCACATGGAACATTCCGTCTTGACCCACCCACCCCATCTCAGGAGCCAATCAAGAATCGGGGAGGCGTGGCCACGTGGAACATTCTGTCTGGGCCACCCCGCCTGCCTCAGGAACCAATCAAAGATGAGAGGGGCCCAGCAAGCACACGGTTAGTGTTCCGGCTGTCGCTCAAAAAACACGACTCCTACCCATCCAAGCCGTCACCGCGGCTATAGGCTACCATTCCCTAGACCGTTATCATGTTTTGCCGCTCTCATGTTTTGGTGCGAAACCAGTTCTCAGAGCAGCTAATGAGGATGGACTGAACTGCAATCTAAGTCACTCTTTCAAGGGAGCGGCGGCTTGATTAAGGCCGGGAGACCTTGGAGGTAAAGTCACTCCTAAGAAGGGAGGTAATTAGTTTTTAATCAGCAAGCAAGTTCTCTAGAGCTGAAGGACACAATCAGAGGAGGGCCCAATCCCGTCCCGCGCAAGGCAGCCCTGTCCAAATGACTGCCTGATGCTCGCTCCGTCTAGCTCCCGGTGTGGCTGCCCTGGTAGATGTTTTAGCAACATGGTACTACTGCCAGTCTCATCCTCCTTCTAGAACAGTGTTGCGTGTGTGTGTGTGTGTGTGTGTGTGTGTGTGAACTCTTATACCTGATGAGATTTACGTTTAAAGCAGGAAAGGGTAAATATAACCTGCTCTTTAAAGGAGCTCACCCCGCTGGAATTTGTGTGAGTCACTGTACTGATTGGAAGGAGGCAAGCCCAGAATAGTCACTCACATGCGGAGAGACAATGGGAACCCTCAAAGGAGGATGCATCACACTGCTGCGTCTCTGTGTGGAAAGCAATGACATGCCAAGACCCAAGACATGACCAAACTGTCTGCCTTCAGCAGAGGCTGACTGGAAGAAGGCAAGGCCAGAGCAGGGAATCAGACCAAGTTGGAATGGGGAGCCTCCTCTGTGGGCAATTACTTCTGCTGTGTCTCCACCCACAGCCATTGTAGACATGGAGCAGAATTACTAGAGGCAAACTGAAAGGCGGCAAGGTTAGACCAAGGACTCATGCAGAGACCCAATGCAAAGCCTCTCTGAGGGTGGAGACTTCTCCAGCATCAGTGTCAGGAGTAACTGAGTGCTCCAACCATACGCATAGAAGAAACAGGACAGAATGGCCTGATTGGAAGAGGCAAGCCTGGAGCACCAACTCTCACAGAGCTACAGCAGGCAACCTCCTCTGTGGCTGAGTATTTGGGCCTCCCAGGAAAGTATTTCTCGTGGCTCATCAATGTGGCCCGTCAAACCACTGTGGGGTTCCCCTGACTGCTGAAGGGAAGCAAAAAGATTGTGGGTATGGGTGCCAGGGCTTATTCTTTCGCCTCGCCCATATTTATTTCCAGGATGGTGAGGGGTCTGGAAAGCAAGTCATACACGGAACAGTTGAAAGAACTGCGTATGTTTAGCCTGGAGAAGGGAAGATTAAGGGGATACATGATAGCAGTCTTCAAATATCTGAAAGGCGGTCATGTGAAAGATGGAGCAGACCTGTCCTCTGTTGCTCTTATGGGCAGGACTAGAACCAACAGGTGGACATCACAGGGGAGCAGATTTTGGCTAAACTTTAGGACAGTGTTCTCCAGCCTTGGGTCCCCAGATGTTTTTGGCCTACAACTCCCAGCATGCCCCATTCTTCAGCACTCCACCACTGCACACACAACCAACCACTACCAACAACCACCACCTTAGTCTGCATTTGCTAGTCTTATATACTTTTCTAGCATAGCTGGCTGGGGCATGCTGGGAGTTGTAGGTCAAAAACATCTGGGGACCCAAGGTTGGAGAACACTGCTTTAGGAGAAACTTCCGAACAGTGAAAGCTGTTCAGCAGTGGAACCGATTGCCTCGGGAGGTGGCGCCGTGGCGGTACTTAAGCAGAGGCTGGACAGCCATCTGTCAGGGACCTTGTAGCTGCACCCTGCAGTGCAGAGCCTGCACTGAGCCGGGGGTTGGACTAGATGATCTCCAAGGTCCCTTCCAACTCTATGATTCTGTGTCCTGAAACGCCCTGCCAGTAGGGGAAATGGCGAGTGTGAAATAATATAAAGGGGGAAGTATATATTTTAGAGTGTTATCAAGAATATATTTCACTTATGTATTTAGTTTTAAATTAATTGTGATCTATCTATCTCTGACATATTCTTTAATTAAAAGAAAAGAAAAGAAACACTAATTGAGAACTAACGATAATATCGATCTACCAGGTTTCTCCACCCTTGTAGCATCGGATGGCATGAGAAGCTGCATGTGCCCAAAATTCCCCCTTCTCTACGGTGATTAAAGGCGCAAGAGCCCCGCCTGCTCCCCTGAGCAACCTCTGCCTCTCCCGCCGCCCCGCCATCCTTTCGAGATCTCGCCGGTCCCTTGCCAACCTCTTCTTATCGGCAGCTCTTGTTTACGATCGCGACAGCCACCGGAATAAATGGCTCTGTTGTTTGTAAAATAAATAACAAGCCTCCATCTCCCTGCTTTGTCTGGGGACTCACTTAGCGTGCTGCGAAGGCCGCAGCGCCTGTTTATGGCCCAGCTATATAAACCCTCACGCCAGGGCGAGGTCGGTCGTGTTGACACAGACTTCTCTCAGCGGAGGAGCAGCTCTAATGCTGTGGCTCCACAGGCAAAGAAGCCACACTCGGTGGGGAGCACACACGGGGTCACAAACACAGAGGTGCTCTCCTGTGTTTCCACGGACGGGCTCAAGTGGAGCAGGCAGAGGAAAGGAAGGGGACTTCAAATGCCATTATCCCTCCTCCAGGGGTACCTCCTTGACGTCCCTCCTGATGTTTCCCCACAGCTAGGAAAGCGGTTTGCAAATTCGCCCAACTCCTGTGTCATCCGCTTTTCTTCAATTCCCAGGAGCTGTGGGGATGCTCTCGCTCTCCCACTCCTTTCACTAAGGCAGGGGTGTGACGCCTAAGGCCCACAGGCCAGATCCGGCCAGCCTCGGGTGCCAGTTTGGCCCTCTGGGGTTCTGTTTTGCCACAGGTTCCCCAAAAGGGATTGGCAAAGGTTCTTTGAGGGATTTTCAGACCATAATAAAATACTCCTCCAGGAAGTTAAAGCCAAACATCTTTATTGCAAAGCTGAGCATGAAACACAACAATGCTACGCCTTCCTCCAAGTTCCCTGGTGGAACTCCCACCCCTTAGCTACACAGTCACTGTGTTATTTCCAACCAACCCTGCTAGTTCCAGCAGCTCTCCGCCTGGGTATCGGCTTTCAGCGTTGGGGCTTCTGCAGGGCTCTCTGAACAGCTTCCTCTGCCCCTCCTTGCTCCTTCCGATTCTTCAGCACTCCACCACTGCACACACAACCAACCACTACCAACCACCACCACTACCAACAACCACCCCTTAGTCTGCATTTGCTAGTCTTACATACTTTTCTATCACCAAACTCCATGGGCTGCAGACCTCATGCTTAATTGATAGCACCTGGGCTGTTGTGCAGTGTCATTCCTCTGGCCTGCAGCCAGCAAGTTGCTGAAGATTGCATCAGCCTGGCTAGCAGCCAACTCACAATTTAAGCAAGGTCATGCCTTGCTATTACAGAGCAAAATACAGGGTATAATACCATACAGAGCATAATACAGGGCATTGAGGCAGGACTGTTGTGCAACACTGCACTCCTCGCCACCTTCCGCAATTCCCATTACAGGTTCCCCAGGTGGCCACACACTGTTCCCCCATCTGTCGAGTGCTTGGTGGTTTTCCAGGTTTTGCACAGGGGTTTTTCCCCATTGCAAAAGGTTGAAATGCCTCTCCCAAGGCTTAGTTACAGACAGGAAGAGCTTTCAGCTAAAATACACTGGCATTTTCAGATATTTTGGTCCTGCCCCATTGCGCCTTTGGCCCCGCCTGTTACAAAATGGATGGACTGCACCCTACAGTCTCAAAGAGACTCTGCCTTCCAAACAAGCCTAAATTATATTTTCCACAGAGTTCTCTCAGGCTGTGTGGCCTCTCTCTCCTCAGGCCAGAAGTAGCGGGTGTTGCTCTCAACCACTTCCTGGTTCCTCCCAGGAAACACAACCCACTCAGGCTGAATCCAGCAGTTCTTTCACATTGACTGGGTTCAGACAACATGATAACCCACACTCACGGGTTGAGTATGGGTTGAGTGTGGGCTGCCGTTGAACTGTGGGTTGTTGTTGAACCATGGGTTATCGTGTTGTCTGAACCCAGCCAAGAAAACAAACCATGGTGAACAACCCACAGTGAACAACCCAACAACAAACCATGGGTTCTCTTCATGGGTTGTTCGTGGTTAACCAGCCATGGCTTGTTAGCGCAGCTGGTTTCAGACAGCATGATAACCCATGTCTCAACAACAACAACCCACACTCCGTCTATACTCTTGAGTGTGAGTTATCGTGTTGTCTGAACCCAGTCACTGTCACACCGCCCAGCACTAGAATGTAGCCCCTGAAAGCTTCTCCAAAATGGAACTTGGCCCTCAAGCTGAAGCAGGTTCAACACGCCTGCACCAAGGGCGCCATCCTTCTTCCTGCCGACTGAGTAAGGGTTGGGTGGGAAGGACCTATGTCACACCTGGCATTACATTTGACCACGTGCGGCAGACATCCTGGCACAGCCCAAAGTATATAACTAAGACATGATATTTCTAAAATGGTTCATTTCTAAAATAATATATGCTGAAGGTCAAACCTGCCTGAAATCCAGATTTCCTGTCCTGTTAACTTCTAGTTATGTGGGGGTAAGTTCGGTTTAATCAGCAGCGAGTGCAATGCGTTCTTTGTGTGATGAAGGGTACTCTTTTTTCTTGCGTTCCAAGGCTGAGTAATGTGTTAAAAAACCAGGTTTCACTACTGCACCAAATGCTCTCCCTGATGAGGATAATGTGAACAGGCTTCATTTTGGGAAAGTTTGCACCTCGTTGCAGAGGTACTAATGTCTCTGCATGCCCACCATGAGGCCGGTCCGGGCACCAGGAAGGACATCCGTTTCCTATGAACCTGCTGCTTGAAATGGCAAGCCGGAGCACCCAGCCAGCATTCAATTTGCTTGCAGTTATGCTTAAAATCGTGAACTGGCACGTTTGTTGCTAGCGTCATTTATTCGCCAGATCTCTCAGAGGCCCGTTTTCCCTCGAAGGGCTGCACCCCTGCTTTCCTTGGCCTCTCCTTGTTTTTAGTTGGAGCCCTTTGGCTCCCTCTTTATCATAAATCGAGCTGGATTTAACTTCTAGCTACTGATCCTTCTGACAGTAATGGGCCATTAACCAACTAGACATAAAATTGAAAGTGTAAATCTTGCTCGGGTGGGGAATTAGAACGCAGGTTTTAGGATGCAGGCCATGAAACGCAAGAGTTCATAGCCCTCACAAATGAGGCCTGATTAACACTCCCTCCCCAGAATCCTCTGTTTTGCAATCCTCTGGCATCAGGGAGAGGGGAGTCCGGGGGGGGGGGACACACACACCGCATGAGCTGTTCAAGCAGCAGCAGAGAGCAACACCCTTCGGAGAGAGTGAATCGCTAATCAAGTCCTGGTAGATTTGACAGTCTCCTTAGCCAAAATACCCATTTTCTCTCCCCCCCCCCCGCCCATATGTGTTCGCTGAATACTTCTTTTGTGGATATTAGCTTTGCTCCTGGACGCACAAAACAGGGTTTCGTACACATTTGCACAGCCACAGTTGCAGTGAAAACAACATGGCCAACAGCAGGATGCAGGAAATCTATGGTGTGGCCATATTTTATTATCATGTGTGCCGATCTGGTTCCCCCACATCTATCATCACACATGCACACACAGAAAGAAAAGGGGGGAAAGAAGAAGAAAAAGGAGATCCTGGTGGTGGGAAAGCTACCCCAAAAATGCAGCCTGAACTGAAGGCAGCTCCATCCTGTTCCACCTATGTCTGGTTTTCTCTTTCCAAACGGTTGTCTAGTTGTTTTTTCCCTTGAGTGTTTTAGCAAAGAGCAACAGTGGCCTCTCCTGGATGCTGGCAGAAAGACAGCAGCCGCCTGGAGACGCAGCGCAGGCAGCTGCATCAGAGGTTGTTTTTTCACACCTAAAGCTGTCCTGTAGGGTCATTTTGACCTGCGCTCCAATCCGATGCACCACCGTGCCAAAGGCAGTGTTCCCATACATCACTCACAAGCGCATGACTCTGTTCGTGTCGTTGGCCTTATGCAAACCTAGATGCACCACAGAGGTTTGCAGAACGCTGCGTTTCATCATACTTGTGATGTTATCCCAAGATGGACTTACACAACTTGTGGCCTGCTGAGCCAAACATCATCCGACAGCCAAATGCAGCGGCCCATCAGGGTCCCAAGACATCTGATGGCTTTGCTGCCTGCCCAGGATTGCAAAAACAGGGGAGATTCAGGACAGATGAAAGGAAGGACTTCTTCGTTAAGCACATCAAACGAATCCTTTACAGGACCATCTTCCATCTGGTAACCTGTGTCCTCACTGTAGGAAGCTGTGTGGATCTGTTTATTTATTTATTTATTATTTGCATTTATTTATCGCCCATCACCCTGGGCGATGTACAGAAAATAAAACAGAATAAAATACATTAAAACATTTTTCTCCATTAAAATACATTAAAACAGTATAAAATTTTAAAATCTTAGCCCACCCCATATTCCCGCCTGAATAACCAAGTTTTTAATGAGCGGCGGAAGCTCAGCAGAGAGGGGGCATGGCGGAGGTCTCTTGGGAGAGAATTCCATAGTACGGGGGCTGCCACAGAGAAGGCCCTCTTCCTCGTCCCGACCAGTCTAGCTGCTCTGGCTGAAGGGACAAGGAAAAGGCCGTCTGTGGCAGATCTTGTTGAGCGGCCCACTTGGTGTTGCTGGAGATGCTCCTTGAGATAGACTGGACCGGAGCCGTATAGGGTTTTAAAGGTCAAAGCCAACACCTTGAATTCAGCTCGGCAAGCAACTGGTAGCCAGTCAGTGTAGCTCCTTGAGCACTGGCGTGATGTGATCCCGCCGGCGGCTGCCTTTAACCAGGCAAGCCGCCGCGTTCTGTACCAGCTGTAGCTTCCAAACCATAGAATTGGCCTCCACAGTCACTTACGGACCCATCACTAGAGTCTACACAATTTTCTTTAGAATTTCCTCCTTTTAAATTTTTCTTTCTGTAAATTTTTATCCTGGAAGACAATCTTACTCGGACACGAGTGATCGCCTGATGAGTTAAGCTATGGAATTCACTTCTACAGGATGTGGCGATGGCCACCAATTTGGACAGCTTTAAAAGGGGATTGAAGAAATTCATGGAGGAGAAGGCCATCGGTGACTACTCGTCCTGATTGGCTATATGCTTCCTCCAGTGTCAGAGGCCGTATGCCTAAGTACACCAGTTGCTGGGGAACATGGGCGGGAGGGTGCTGTTGCACTCATGTCTTGCTTGTGGGGATCCCGTCGGCAGCTGGCTGCCTGGCCACTGTGTGAACAGAATGCTGGACTAGATGGATGGACACATGGTCTGATCCAGCATGGCTCTTCTTACGTTCTTATGTTCTTAGGCAGGGCCGGCACAACCACTAGGCGGACTAGGCTGCTGCCTAGGGCGCATGGGTAAAGGGGGCGCAGAAACGCTCCGCTCCTGCCAGCCAGCACAGCAGCCTTGACAGCCTGCTCCCGCCTTCGGATCCACCTCCTCCGCCCCACCCCCGTCAGTCTGACGCTACTTCCAGAGGGTCGCGGCGGCTGTTGTGGCCAGCCCACCGGCAACTGGGCCGGATCCGCCGCCCTTGGCTTCCTCGATTCAAACTCGGGGCGGGAGCCAAAATCTCCCAGGGCTACGGAGGGAGCTCGGTCCTCCCACCTCTCCAAGACCTGCACCTTGGGCACAGTAGCCGCGAAAGCGTTAGCTACGCTGGCTGGAGGGTTCTGGGAGATGTAGTTCCTCCACACGTCTGGAGGGCACCAGGCTGGGGAAGGCAAAGATCTAGACAAAGATCCGCTGAAAGGTGCGTTGGCGCTGCCTACTGTAATCTCAGAAGCCAGAGGGATGTTCACAGTAGGATTTCCAGGATGGGGGGGGGGGAGAAATGTTTGCTGTGGCTGGCCACCAAAAACATCTGTACTGTGCAGAGTTTTTCTTGGGTGCAGAAGAGCTCAGCCTAGTTTTGCTTTTTAATGAGCAAAATATGGGCAGCCCCGTGAGTGGCATTCACACACCGCCCCTCACTTCTGCTCTCCTTCCTCGGCTCTCTTCTTCTGCCCTGTTCCAGCATGGGATTCCCCCTCCTGCTACGGCTGCGGCAGATCAGACACGAAGAGCATCCAAGCAGAGTTTGTGTTGCAGACAGTATTGTATAACCATTTTAAAACAGAGCGATAATACAGTAAATACAGGGAGTACAGAGATATAAAAGTTCACAGCAGTAAAAATAAGGGAAAGTAACTTCTAACTGCACCTGCAACACCTGGTTACTGTTGATTTTTCCAGATCCCTGCCCCAAAGAGACCAGAGAAGGGAGGGGGGAGAGAGAGGTGAGCCAGGGGCAATGGGGGAGAGGGGGAGGGGCTGGATTGCTGTTCCTGTATAAATGTTTACAGCACCGCCAACGTCCGCGGCACTTTACCGAGTGACAGAGGCCATATACCCACAGCGGGTGCCGGACTACTCCCTGCCCCATTTTCTCCCCCCCCCCCCACGCAGCAGGCAGAAGTTCCAGCAGGACTACCTAGCCCCCTCCCTCCTGGGGGCACCGCCTTCTTTCTCTCTCCATCCTGCTCTGCCTCCGTTTCCCTGCAGGTGCTTGATTTTTCTTGTCTTTTCCTTCCTTTCTTCTCTGCCTCAGTTTCCCTGCAGGTGCCTGTCCTCCTTTCCTTGCCTCAGTTCCCCTGCAGGTGCCTGTCTTTTCTTGTCTTTGCCTTCCTTCCTTCCTCCTTCCTTCCTTCCTTCCTTCTTTCTCTGCCACCGTTTCCCTGCAGGTTCCTGTCTTGTCTTGTCTTTTCCTTCCTTCCTTTCTTCTCTGCCTCCGTTCCCCTGCAGGTGCCTGCCTTTTCTTGTCTTTCCCTTCCTTTCTTCTCTGCCTCGGTTTCCCTGAAGGTGCCTGTCCAGTCCTTCCTTCCTTAGTTTCCTTGTAGGTACCTGTCTTGTCTTTCTTTCTTTCTACCCTGCCTCAGTTTCCCTGCAGGTGCATCTTTTTTTATGGTAGTCTGTGTTGAAGTCCACAATTCCATGCCATGCAGTAGAACTGAAAATACATAACACGGTACAATGCATTCTCAAGGCTAATTTTAAGTTTCTGTTACATATTACATCTTTTTTTAAAAAAAACTTTTATTTCATAATGGGCATAGGGCTGGAGGGAGGGAGGGCTCAAGTGGGAGGGGGGGGCGCTAAATATCTGATCTTGCCTAGGGCACCAAACTGCCTAGCACCGGCCCTGTTCTTAGGGGAGATGCAATTCCTTGTTCCAGAATGTGGGGACAGCCATTAATTTAGATGGCTTTTGAAAATACACTCCTAGATGTGAGATGCTTTCCTAGAGGAGGATTCAGTCAACCACTATTGCTATTGCTAGCAATAGTAGCTACATTTAATTTCATTCTTTGTCACTATAATTATTGTAATGAAATCAGTGAAGGGGGAATTAAAAACTAAAATCTCAGACAACTCCCCACCACCACCGAACATATGTGAAAGAGTGAGGGGAAACTTCCATGTACAGAGATAGTCTGCCTTTGATTATCTGATGTTAGGGACCAACAACAGAAGAGAGCTGTTGTCTTCATTCTAGTACATTTTCCTAGAACAGGCCTGTGGCTCACGCTGGCTCAGCTTGTCTGAGCGTGGAAAGCTAAGCAGGGTCAGGCCTGGTTATTACTTGGATGGGAGACCCCTTCTCTCCTCTAGTTTCCTGCATTGAGCAGGGGGTTGGACTCGATAGCCTTGTAGGCTCCTTCCGACTCTATGATCTCTGAAATCTATGAATCTGGCTGGCTGTTGTCAAGGCCAGCCGGGCTGGGCTGGCGTAAAGGGTAGGCATGGTCGGGCATGTGCCAAGGGCCCACACGCCCAGCAGGGGCCCTCTGGCAAGAGCCCCCTGGAGGTGCTTCTCCTCTTCCCCATGGCAACCTGCTCGTTCACCTGCCTTTCACTCTGGCCCAGGCAACGGTGGTGGTGAGGAGGAGGAGCAGGAGGCTCCGGCTCTCTCCCAGTCCAACAAGCAAGTGGCAGCCATGATGAGGAAGAGGAGGAGGAAGAGGAAGAGCAGCTGGTGACGATGGTGGTGAGAAGGGAGAGTCACTGAGGGAGGGGGACCCATGGAGGGGGTCTTGCCCAAGGGCCCACCGAAACCTGGAGTCAGCACTGGTGGCCAGGTCAAATAAGCTCTTTTTAACTGGGAACGGCATTTTGATTGTTCAGTCACTGACTTGTTGTAACCTGCCTAGAACTCTTCGGAGATAAGGCAGGGTCTACATGTTTTCAAATTAAAGAAACAAGGAATAAAACCTTGTTTTATTGTCTTTATTCTAGTACATTTTCCTAGAACAGGCCTGTGGCTCACGCTGGCTCAGCTTGTCTGAGCGTGGAAAGCTAAGCAGGGTCAGGCCTGGTTATGACTTGGATGGGAGACCCCTTCTCTCCTCTAGTTTCCTGCATTGAGCAGGGGGCTGGACTCACCAGACACAAGGATAGGGCTCCTCCATGGTGCCGCGAGCTCCCTCTGCTTGTCTTCCCGTACCTGACTTGAAGCATCGGTGCATTTGCGCAGCCCTGGTGTGTGTTTCGTTGGCGACAGATCAGAGCGCTTTCCTGCATTGCTACAACACTATCTAAGCCCTCTTCAGGCATTCGTTCTTCCATGTTGAACCTTGATTTTCCAGGGTTCTCGATCGCATTGAGAGCCCCCACGGATATAAGAGGCCGTCCTGTTCAGACTGTCTCCTTCCATGTGTACAGGGCGATAGATACAACGAGGAAGGGGGCAGGCAGGGGTGGTGCTAGGTCCAGAAAATATCCCGGGCTCAGGCCCACGGGACAAAAAAAAAATGCAGAAATGTGCATATGCTAATTTACATATGCTCTAAAGTCTCCCCGCCCCCCGTGTGTGTCCTTAAAGGACCCTGTCTCCTAAAGACGCCCCTATTTGTAAAAGGGGATGTATGGACAGGGGAGAGGAGGGCATTTGATTTCGGGGGGGGAACCCGCAGACAGAAAGATTCAAGGGTGTGGGGGCAGCAGGAGGTGAAGCATATGTGGGCAAAAAGCCAGCTCATCCAGGGGGATCAGATGCAACAGAGATCCTCAGGGCCCCTGTACCTTTCTTTCAGCAAGTGCCCCTGGACAGCACAGCAGGGTGGTGGGGCAGAGGGCCTCCCAGAGATTCAGAGCTCCGTATGAAATATTCGGGGCTCCAGCCCTAGTGGGGCACCCCTTAACACCCCTTCCCTCACGGAAGAATGAACTCCCGAGGAGGGCTTCTGATGCGCAGCAGTGCGCCTGTGCTTTCAGCCGCTGCGTTGGATCCTATCCAATTTGGCCTTGCAGGGCAGATCAGAGACTTGGTCTCTCCACTCCCCACCCTAAAAGCTCAGCTGGGTGACTCCACCTCCTCTCTCTTTTTTTTTTGCAATTCTCAGTTTACACATTCAGGGAAAAGCAATTAAAATAGCTTTATGCAGAAGGCCATTCTGCCTCTCCCCCCCCCCTCAGAGATTGCCAGGGGGAAGGGGGGATAGTTCACGAGGGCTTGAAGTATTTATGGCACTTTCACACTTGATTTAATTCCTGTTTGCGGATCTTTGGTAGCCTTTAATGCTACTTTTCTTGATTTATCTCAAATGTATTTTTGCAAATGTTGCTGTGGCAGGGGGGAACGGTTGCATTTAAATTGTCCATAGCTGTGTTTGTTAAATATTATTGCTGCAAAAGGCAGATTACATCCCTCCAAATATTTAATAAATCTCCTTTTCATTAAGTAGCAGCCGAGTGTGTGTGTGTGTGTGTGTGTGTGTGTGCTTGCACACATGCACGTGCACAGAGGCGCGCGTGTGTGGCCTCCTTTTTCTTTATTCCCCCTCTCCCTCAGTAGCAATGCCCTATTCCTTTTAAACAAGAAGGTTGTGTGGGAAGTGAGCTTAAGGTCTTTCAGTTTTCCTCCAAACTGTGCAATATGGTGCCTCAGTGGTTAGAGACGTCTTTGGGTTAATGTACGCAATCCCCGTGTCCAGGATTGCATACAGGATGTGTAGAGGAGAACACTTCTAATTCTTTAACATGCTAGGCCTTCTTACTTATGAACAATCAACAGTCCACAAGCCAACAACAAACCATGGGCTCTCTTCATGGGTTGTTCGTGGTTAACAAACCATGGTTTGTTAGCACGGCTGGGTTCAGACAACACGATAACCCATGTTTCAACAACAGCCCATACTCAACCCTTGAGTGTGGGTTATCATGTTGTCCGAACCCAGTCAATGTCTCTTAACCATAACCTACCTCACAGGGTTGTCATGAGGATAAAATGGGGGAGGGGGAACGTTGTATACTGCCCTGAGCTCCTTGCAGGAAATATGATGTAGAAATATAATAATTACATCGTGATTTTCATTCTCCTCTTCTCCATGCTGCTTCAGTGTCACCAATTATTTGGGACAAACCTGATTTGAATCTAATTCTAACCACTTCCTCATGTTGTTTATTTCCTTGTTTGTCATTTATTTATTTAATCCACTCCTTGGACACCTTTCAGGACCATAAAGGTGACTTACAGCATAAAAACAATATCAGCATATGGGCAGCACAACCCAATGAATGTGGCTACCCGTAACCCTCTGAACTCAGAGGGTTACAGGCATCCAATGGAGGGCAGAAGGAGCGGGGAGGTGAAGATCACCTCTGTGCTCCTCCCACCCTGTGAAAGACTTGGACCATCTATTTTGGCCATCTAGGTCTTTTGCTGCAGAGCATGAGGAGGAGAGGCTGAGGCACCACCAGGATACTACACATGACTCCCAGGACCGGTGCAGGGCAGTTTGGCGCCCTAGGCGAAATTATATTTAGCGCCCCCCCTCTCGTGCCATGGGGGGGCTCCGGAGCAAAGCAGCCCTGCTCTGCAAACCCACCCACCCCCCGCGCCGTCGCCACCTACCTACCTACCTTCCCCCCGCCCTGGCTGCCGCCGCCTCCTCCAAGGAGGAAGTGACGCGACGGGCCCCCCCGCGCTCTGTTTTTTGCCGGGGAAACCAGGGCAACAGGGCTGTTTAAGCCCTGTTGCCCTGGTTCCTCCCGCCAAAACAACGCGGGCGGGGCTCCGGAAGCGACGCGGAGAAGGTAGGTGGCGGGCGGGCGGTTGGGCGGGGAGGCGCAGCGGCGCAGCGGCGGCGGTGGGCGGTGGGGAGGCGCAGCGGCGGCTTTGGCGGGCGGGTGGGGCGGGGGGGAGGCCCAGGGGGCGGCGCGGCGGCGGCGAAGAGGAGCGCAGCGTTTCTGCACCCTCTTCAGCCATGCGCCCTAGGCAACCGCCCAGTTTGCCTAGCGGTAGCGCCGGCCCTGATGACTCCTCCCCTTCCCACTCCCAGAACGCCCACAGGACTCTGGCTCCGAGGTCGGTCTTCCAACCTTGGAGCCACAGCCAGAGCAGTTCTTTCCGCACCAGCTGCAAGGGCGGAGGGAGGGAGCTCCAACCTCGGAGTGTGTTTCCGAGCTCGGAGCTGGGACTCCGACCTCTCCTATGACAGTCTAGACTCTCCCTAGCAGCTATAGGGTTGTGCCCTAAGAAAATCAAATTAAATATAAACGATTTTAAATAAAACCAGTTTTAATAAAGTACAGATTCAAAATATGTGTTGGCAATGAATAACATAAACCTTTTCAATTAAAATCCAGACAGAACAGATGAGTTTTTAAACCCTCTTAAAAACAGCCTGTGAAAGAATAGAACTGCCTTCTAATTTTGCATATAGTTTAGTTTGGATGTGTGTGTTTTTTCTGTGTGTAGCTGCTGATCGGTATAAAACCCAAAGCTCAAAAGTTCAAAGGCAGCTCAATCCTGTGGCTCCTAGGCAGCGTCTAGACGGCCATAGGATTTTTTGGAGACCCAACTACGAGATCAGAAAATCGCTCTGGCCTGGTAGCTGGGTCTCCATGCTCGGAGCGCCCGCCCCCTTGCAGCAGGTGGGAAAGGACTGCACCGGCTACATCTCCGAGGCTGCAAGAGCAACCTCGGAGACAGAGTTTAGTGGGTGTTCTGCGGGGGCAGGAGGGGCTCACCTCAAAGTGTCCTGGCAGCGGCCTGAGCCTCCTTCCCTCCCACTCCAACGTGCCTCAGCTAGATGGCCAAAATCAGCCATCTAGCTGAGTTGCAGGGCGGGAGGAACACGGAGGCGACCTTCGCTTCTACGCACCTCCCGCCCTCCATAGGATACCTGTAATCCTCCTAGGAGTTTGGAGGGTTATGGGCATCCCGATTGGATTGCGCCCTAAATCTTTTACTAGGCTTCAGTGCCATCAAGTCTGCAAAAGCAGAGAAGGTAAAAGGAGTGGACTGGAGGTTGAACAGATGGCCAGGGAGTTAAGGAGCCAACAGAAGGGTTTTGTTTACATTGCAGCTCCAACTGGACTGTAATTTTGCAAGCAAGGTTTTAGTTCTGCAAAATGGAGAGGCTTTGCACAAAACGGAAGGAATTAAGAGTAAAGGTGAGCTCTCGTGATTGGTGATTTACAAGAGAACAGGCTAGATTTAACATATAAAGACTGGGTTCGCATGACACAACAACCCATCGTGGGTTGCTATCCATGATGAGTTGTTGGACTGGTTCGCACGACCCAGGCTGCGGGCGGGGGAGGCACCACGGGGCGATCCACGGGGTCCGGCGGGGTGCTGCAGACGACCTGCGTCCCGCGCGTGTGGGCGGACCCCGGTGGAGCCGGCAGTCCCCGTACCGTAGTGCGGGCCTCCCGGCGCTAGGGGGTAGGGGCCAGGATGCCCAGAGGGGCCATTTGCCCCTACAGGCTGGAGCAGCGGCAGCTCCGGCCGCTCTGGGCTGCCGCCTCTGTGCAGCCCCCGCGGGATGGCCACCCACTCTTTGCACGGCCGGGTGGCCACGCGCAGTAGGGGCGTACCCCTCTACCGCCCATGGTCACTTTGCGTGCGTCCCAAGTGTGGCCGTCCCACGGGGGCACCCGCGGTCGGCATTCATACGACACGGGAACCGCGGGGGACTTCTGCTCCCCCGCGGTTCCTGTGTCGTGCGAACATGCCCGTTGTGTCGTACGTATCTGGACGACCAACCCCGTCATGGGTAGAGGGAATCAGCTAGCGAGCCCCATGGCAAGAGCGGCAAAATATCCCTTGCCGCTCTTGCCACGGGGCTATTGGGCGAGCACCAGTGCCAGCCGCCCCCAAAGTGCCCAAGTGGCACTTGGGGGCAGCTGGCACTGACTTCCCCACCCCCCTGCTGCTGCCATGAGCCATTTCAGGCTCGCCACAGCTTTTTATCCCTTTTTATTTTGGGGGAGGGGGGGAGATGGTGAAAGCCAGCCATCAAGCCGGCTTTTGTGATCCCCATTTTGACAGCTATGAGCAGTCCCTTCAGAGTGCCCCAGTAGCACTTTGGAGGGGCTCCTCATAGTTGGCAAATTTAAATGTGCCCAAAAAAATGTGTTTTAAAAAATATATTTTTCATTTTTTTTAGCCACAGTTGCACAACTGTGAACTTTCACAGTTGTGCTGCTGCGGGGATTTGTCGCCTTGGCTGGGGCAATGTCCGGGGGGGACGGGGGACGGGACTGCTGCCAAAAGGCAGCAGGTACCAATCCTGGACATTGCCCAGAAGAGGCTCCAAATACATTTTCCCCCCTTTGGTTTTTCTTGACAGCTGTCAGAAGGCGAGCTGTCAAGAAAAACCAAAGGCGCAAGTGATCTTTAGCTGCGAAAAGGGTGTTTTGGGGTAATTACGCCCCCTTTGCAGCAAGATCCTCATCTCCCCCCCTCCCCACATGCTTTTATTCCAAGCCAACCAGGGTGCTCATTTTGCACTTTGTCCCAAGCCTCTAGGTGTTCGGGAACTGCAAAAGTGCACCCCACCCCCTATTTCTAGAGAAAAATGAGCTTTGACAGCTAGCTGTCCAAACTCTGGGTCCCCCTTAAAAAGAGGGGTTTGAGTGGGAAATTGGTGGTTTTGGACAGGGACATACGTATGTCTGTCCATATGTCACAGAGCCAGCCATATCTCTCTTGGGAGGGAATTCCATAGGATAGGGGCAACCACTGAGAAGGCCCTGTCTCTAGTGCTCACCAGGTTTACTGATCGCCAGCGAGCAGGGCCTCCAAAGATTATCTTAAAACATGGGCAGCAGGTGCATATGGGCATAGGCAGTCCTTCACATAACCCGGATCCAAACTGTTTAGGGCTTGAAAGGTCAAAACCATTACTTTGAATTGTGGTCATTGGGCTGGCAACATCCTCAATTTTCACAACAGGAACAATCCACAGAAAGTTTAAGGGTGCCTGTGTTTGGTCCTGGTGACCCATAGATCTTTCATGACTGACACACACACACACACACACACACACACACACAACACACACAACACACACCTCGTTCTTTTGCACTTGGCCTGCACCCAAAGACCAAGTCCATGGGGGACAGGCCTATGTATTATTATGAGGATTAATTTCAGAATTTGTATCCTGCCCATCCTACTTCAGGAGTCCTACTTTGCAGAGGAGAGTCCTCTATTTGAGGTTCTGCCAGTGGACAGCCCTCTTTTTCAAGTTGTTCTCTATTTGAAGGGCTGCCCAGTCCAAATGCAGTGTAAAGATAAAGCACCATCAGAGACCATAAGGAGGGGAAAGCAGCAGCGGGGCCTCGAAGATGAACAGTTAGCACCTTGGTCAGTAGACTGAGCAAGCACACAGCTCACCTGGTCGCAGTCTTCCCCACTATGGAGAGAGGTCTTGCATTTCTCTTTAAATTATAGTTACTATATCTAAATTAGCGCCTATACATAGAAATGAGCGTATGCCATTTCTGTGCAAGCCGGAGTCCTCTTCTGTGGCAACATGTAACAGCTGCCCTATTGGAGCAGCTCTGGGTGGCGCATGGGGCCTATATCTCTCAACAGCTCCTAGCCACGACAGTAGGAAAATTTGACGTCCAGCTATGGAGGAATTCTGCCTCTGAATGCCAGATACAGATGATATGCAACACCAGGGAATGGCCTGCATCTGTGCCCAGCATAAGGACTTCTCCTGGAGGCAAGTGGCTGGCCACTGAAGGAGGAGGCAGAATAATAAAGGGCCGTGGGCTGATCCAGCAAAGCAATTTGCAGAGCGTTGCCTATAAACACTCATCCCCCTTCTTTCACTTGCAGGAGCTGCAGAGAACAAATTACGTTTTCTTTCCTAATGGGCGCCTTGCCATTCAATTCTCTGCCTGCTTTGCTGGATTCGCAAACGTGACGGCAATTGGGACCAGCCGTTTGCATGCTGCTGCTTCTTTATTTGGGTTGTGCTATTTATTCATTTCCACCGTCCTGGGGCCCAACGTGGCAGGCCATTTCCAAAGTCTCTCCCGCAAATTGAATTCTATGTTCACGTGTTCTCTGCTGAGGGATGGCTGTTGGTGGCACCGATTAGTTCTGAGTATTTTTAAGGCAACTGAGCTGCACGTTTAGCCTAACAAGAGATTTCACTATATTAAGTAGCATATAAGCGTTACTAATAAGTGTAATATAAAATATAAATAAATATTTTATATTACATTTATATCCTACCTTTTTTCCTCCTGCAAGCAGCCCAAGGCAGCTTACGCGGTCCTCCTGCTCCTCTCCATTTTATCCTCATAACAACAACCCTGTGAGGTATGTCAGGCTGAGAGTCAGTGACTAGCCCAAGTCACCCAGTGAGCTTCATGGCCGAGCGGGGACTAGAACCCGGATCTCCTGATTCCCAGTCCAACACTCTCACCACCACTACGCCACACTGGCTCCCCAAACTCTTGTCCTGGGGTATCACTTATTTCTAGCAAAACATCTGTCGTTTTGACAGGGGGGGATATAGCAGCCTTCCCCAACCTGGTGATTTCCAGATGTGTTGTACTGCAACTCCCAGCACCCCCCCCCACCCCGAGCCGGCATGGGGCTTCATTGACCACATAAGAATGAATGGCAACCTTTCATTTATTCAGAAGAAAGAAAAGCGATGCTCTGGGGTGGGAGCTAAATATACTTTTTAATTTATTCCTCTTTAAATTTTTATTATTTTATTATAAATGTACAAGCAAACAAAGCATCGCACATGTTACAAAGAGTCACAATGACAAATAAGACATGGGAACATGGTTGCTCAAGTCAATCTGGACAACTAACAGTCACCAGGCAATCTAAGTTATCCTAATTTTCCTAACACTCAGAATAAATACAATCCAGCATCCACACCATCAGTTTACACTAATAATGCAAAGGCTCCATCTTTATTAATGTCCGAATGAATTGTAGTTTCATATAGGTACTAAATGGCATCCAAAGTTGTTCAGACTTTTGTTATTGTTGTCTACCTTCACGCAGGTGAACAAATTCCATTAATTTAACCACCGAGGAAATATACCATATCTTATTAATCCATTCCTTAATACAGTGTTCTCCAACGAGTCCAACCTTAGGTCCCCAGATGTTTTTGGCCTACAACTCCCAGCATGCCCCAGCCATGCTGGGAGTTGTAGGCCAAAAACATCTGGGGACCCAAGGTTGGAGAACAAGCCTTAATAGAAGGAATCCTAGCTAATCTTCACTTGTCAGCTATGACTAATTTTGCAGCGACTGAAAGATTTCCTACCAATTCCAAATGCTGGTTCCTCACACAACACCATGAAGAGAGTGATCCTGCGGTCCCTAGATTTGGATACCCAGATCTGAGGTCGGAAACAGAGCTCCAGCACTCAGATCACCACCACCACCACCGCACTGTGCACAGAAGGACTACATCCCTAGACATAAGAATATCAGAAGAGCCCTGCTGGATCGGACCAAAGGTCCATCTAGTCCAGCATTCTGTTCACATAGTGGCCAACCAGCTGCCCACGGAAATCCCACAAGCAGGACACGAATGCAACAGCACCCTCCATCCCATGTTCCCCAGCAACTGGTGTACATAGGCATACTGATACTGGACTAGTATCAGGATTGTTCCCTAAATATTATTGTTGAAGAAAAAGAAACCTCTTGCTGTTCCAAAGATTGACCACTAGATGTCAGGCTTGCACTACTACCGATCTCTCCTGTTCCTAACACAAGCCATACCTTTGCTGGGATATGGGATACATGCTTGTAATCCAAAACACTCTTATATCAAAACGAAATCCCCCAAAACAAAATTTGTACAGAGATTTTAAATTTAAGCTGTACTACAGTACTTGTATTGCAAGACGTCGCTTGTATATCAAGTAAAAAAAAATTAAATAAATATTTAAAAATGTGTCTTGCAAAACGCTCTCAAACCAAGTTACTTGCAATTCAAGGTATTACTGTACATGGGTTTTCAACATGTCATCTCTGGCTCCTGTCTCTAGGCCAGCCTTCTCCAACCTGGCGCCCTCCTCATGTATTGGACTACAATTCCCATCATCCCCAGCCAGCACGCCCAATGGGTATTGTGCTGGGAGTGATGGGAGTTGTAGTCCAGTCCAATACATCTGGAGGGTGCCAGCTTAGGGAAGGCTGCCCTAGACAATTTAAAAAGCCTGTTGCCTACCTTGTTCTCTGAACAACGCAAGAGGGGATACTGGATTGAGTCTAATTATTTTCCCTACCCTCCCAGTGCTCAAAAAATGCCCCACTTATTTTCCATTGGCATTCATTCAATGTAGCCTGCTTTGAACTCAGGCCTTCCCACTTCCCCACTTCTCCCACTTCTAGGCAGGGGAGCTTCTTTGTCTATGTTCCAAACAAGAAGAAAAACAAGGAAAGAGTAGGTCCGCTGCTTGGGGAAGACAGTGAAGCATTAATGGGTGACAGAGAGAAGGTATTTTGCCTCTGTCTTCCATTCCTATTTTGCCTCTGTCTTCTCCTGCAAGGTGAATCATGTTCGATGGACCTAGGAAAAGAAGAACAAACTATATAAGGAGGGACTTTCTGCCCAGGATAGAAAAGGAGGTGGTTAGAGAACAATTCCCATAAGCCCCCCCCCCCCCCCGCCAGCAATCCTCCTCTAACCTAGAGAACACCTAGCTATTTTAAATGAGTTCAAGCCTCCAGGGCCAGGTAAATTACATCCCAGGATGCTGAAGGAACTTGTGGGTATTATTTCAGAGCTGCTGTCTGTAATCTTTGAGAATTCTGGGAGAACAGGTGAGGCGCTGGAAGACTGGAGACTGGCAATGGTTGACCCCATCTTCAAAACTGGGGGAAAGATGGATTGGTTCTGTCTGCGCCCATGCACTTACAACGTAGTGATGGGTGAGAATTTACCACAATTCTCAAATTTCTTCATAAACTGTTCAAAGGGGACTTGAGATTTTTAAAAGACTGGTTTTGGGAGAATGTGAAAATGACAGATTCTGGAGGACTTTGAGTACCGTACTTTGCTCTTAAGAGCCTGACTTTGAATCTGTGCATATTCAACCATGCTTGTAGTGCTAAACTGGAGTTGTCACCTCTTTTTTCTCTGATGGGACCTCATCTTTAACAGTGATACGGCAGGCAGCTCCAGCACGGCCCTCTCCATGCTGGGAATAGCTGCATCTATTGAATTTGCCCAGTGCCGGTGGGTGAGAATTTTGTAGTGTTCGTTTTTTAGAAGAACTTACCAACGTTTGCAAATTTTCTTCATAAACAGGATGGAAAGGACATCCTGTTTATCAAGGATCTGGAAGGACAAAGCACCCGCACAGTTCTCTCACTGACCCTTCCAACGTACAAGAAGACTGGCTGAGTCTGCTAGGGATATAATGGGGCACTGGACGGCAGGCCTCTGGGGCAAACCCAGCCCGCCTGGGGTCCCAGTCCAGTCCTCTGGGTTTCCCTGTTCCCTCAATGGCTGATCATTTGGTGGATTTCCAGCTTTTGCACTGTCCCCACTTTTTGAAATGCCTTTGCTCAGGGGTCCCCACCCTTTGGGGGGTCAGTGGGCACATTTGGAATTTTGAGAGAATGTCATGAGCACTCTCACAAAATGGCTGCCATGGGGGGTCCAAAATATCCTATGGCCCCTCAGATGCTGCCTAGGGGCCATAGGATTGCCCCCTAAGTTGATTTGAACTTCTTCTAAAACTGCCTCTAGCCTGCATTCATTCCCTCGAATACCAAATGCTGTGTTCCCGTGCTTTCTTTATGTAAGGCGACTCTGCTGAAAGTCACACCAGACTTTTCAACACTTTATTCCATCTGGAGACTGGAGCACGTCTTGGGGGATTCTCAATAAAGGAGGGTAGTGGGCAAGATAAGTTTTGAACTGTATTTGACTTTATGCAAACAGACAGGATCTCTTCTCGACCATCCCAGAGTGCAGAACATGGAATAATGGGATCAAGTTACAGGAAGACAGATTCCAGCTGAACATAGAATCATAGAAAAGTAGAGTTGGAAGGGGCCTACAAGGCCATCAAGTCCAACCCCCTGCTCAACGCAGGAATCCAGGTCAAAGCATCCCTGACAGATGATTGTCCAGCTGCACCTTGAATGCCTCCAGACTGGGAGAGCCCACCACCTCCCTGGGGTAGTTGATTCCATTGTCTTATTGCTCTGACAGTCAGGAATTTTTCCTGATGTTTAGGTGGAATCTGGGTTCCTGTAACTTGAGCCCATTATTCCGTGTCCTGCAAACTGGGATGATTGAGAAGAGATCCTGGCCCTCCTCTGTGTGACATCCCTTCAAGTACTGGAAGAGTGCGATCATATCTCCCCTCAGTCTCCTCTTCTGAAGGCTAAACATGCCCAGTTCTTTCAGTCTCTCCTCATAGGGCCTTGTTTCCAGTCCCTTTATCATCCTTGTTGCCCTCCTCTGAACCCTCTCCAGTTTGTCTACATCCTTCTTAAAGTGTGGTGCCCAGAACATCAGGAAAAACTCCTTGACTGTTAAAGCAATATGACAATATGGAACCAACTACCTAGGGAGGTCGTGGGCACTCCCATACTAGAGGCATTCAAGGTGCACCTGGACTGGACAGCCACCTGTCGGGGATGCTTTGACTTGGATTCCTGCATTGAGCAGGGGGTTGGACTCGATGGCCTTGTAGGCCCCTTCCAACTCTATTGTTCTATGATTCTAGACAAGAGGATTGGTTTTTCTCTTTCTCTGCCTCACAAAGGTCTTTGAGAAAAGTGGGTTCACATGGTTGCAGAGGAAGGAATTTGGGGCTGTTTTGCTTGTTAGTCGCCATCATCCAGCAATCGGCAGGGCCACCGCTCAGGGGCAGAGCACATGTTTGCCATGCAGAAGGTCCCAGGTTAAATCCCTGGCATTTAATGGGATTTAATGGCATGATGGGGCATTTATGTCAGCTGTTTTTAACAGGTCCAGTTTGTACTAAAATTGTTTCAGCTGTTAAATTGTTTTTTTTTTTTAAAAAAAAATTGTATATTTTACCTTAAAAATTATGCTGGTTTTTTAATTGTATCCGTGGTTTGTGTTTTTATGAATTGTTGTAAACCGCCCAGAGAGTTTCGGCTATGGGGCAATATAGAAATGAAATAAATCATCACTGTCATCATCTCCGGAGACGATGACCCCTCCCTGCCTGAAACCGTGGAGGGCCACTGCCAGTGAGTGTCGAAAGTGCTGGGCCCGGGCTAGATGGACCCAGGCCGTCTGACTCAGTATACGGAAGCTTCCGATGTTCCTATGAATGGAAAGCTTTAATTAAAAAAAATAGGAGTTAACTTTGGGGTGGGGGAGGGGATATAAATACTTATACAATCCTATTACAGTGCAAACACTTATACAATCCTGTTATGACTACTCAGAAATAAGTCCCATTATGTTCAGTGGGGCTTACTCCCAGGAAAGTGTACATAGGTTTCCAGCACAAGCTCCTTCTGTAGGGAGGATTGCAACCTGCTCTTATGCATGTTTACTCAGAAATAAGTTCAGAGTTGTGAGCATGGCACTGCAGGCTTAATAAATTGCCTACCCAGTTCCAGCCCACTAAATTGACTCCCCCTTTTAGCCCAATCCTATGCATGTTTTGTCATTTGTGTGTTTTGGGGTTGTTGTTGTTGTTGCTTTCCCCTTTTCGCGTGGACTCTAGCTTCAGTGGTGAGGGAAAGTCACTTAGTACACAATCAGAGTTTCTCCGTTAAGTTAGCCATAATCTTGAAAACAGACTCCTTGGCTGAATCCTGGTGAAGTCTTAGGCACAAATTAAGTTACGGGGCGGAGGAGACCATAAGAGTTTGTGCATAACAAGGAGGAGGTAGAAGAGAATTGCGCAAAAGAAAAACAAAACGTCTGTTTTAATGGAGAGTTGAGGGTTTGTTTTAAGAAGAATGAGGGACTGTTGTGGAGGGGAACAGAATTGGGAGAGGAGACTGTATGTGCTCGGTGGTGAGAGAAAAGCATTCTGCATATGCTTAGAGGCATTCTTTATTTCACTGCTAACTGGTGAAATGTAAACAGATTCTAGTAATTGAACATTTGCATATATATATATATATATATATATATATGGGATATGCACTGAATTTGGACAAAGTCTGAAGGCCAAACAGAATAGAATTCGGGCAGACTGTATGTCTCTAAATAACCTATTTTGATTTAGTTTCTCTAAACGTTGGAGGAAGGAGGGAGGGTTGTTGAGTGACTAATAGATCCACCTGCTTATCCTAGGGTACTTTTTACCACAGGTTCCAACCAGCATGCTTTGGGGAGGCCAAGAATGGAACCAGGAGACGGCCGCTTGCCCAATGCCACCCAGCTTCACTATGAGAAAAAGTCTTAAACTAGATTTCAAGCATCATAATTGCCCGTGTCCCTTCCTGGATCCAAGATGCAGTTATGGGGTAGGAGGCCATGGAATTTTGACTGTTGTGGAGCTCTAAAAAAACAGTGGGGCTGCCAGGGCTGGGCGTTGGGGGCAAATAACCACTTAGAGCAAACAAGCCCAGCATCAGCACCCAGGCCAGCGTGAGTAGACCCGGGGGGGGGGGGGCACCAGAGCGGGCTCTGCTTTCCACAGCATCCTTTCTTCTTATTTTTAAAAACAGGGCTAGCCAGGCATCATATATGGTTAGAGGTCCCCATTTTATTATTTTTACATGAATTATAATTTAAATCAATCAATTAAATAAACTATAATCAATCAATCAATTAAATCAATCAATCAATCAATAAAATTATATTTTAAATATAATTAAATTATATTACAACAGAATGGTGCTTCCTCCTAAATAAATGTGTTTAGCATCAGGGCAGTGAAGCAAACTCCTTTTTAGTCCTGTAGTCACGCCGGCGCTATGATTTCAGTGAGTGTAAAATGCAAAACTCTGCACATGCCCAGAGTTTGTTTTTGTTTTTTAGTTAGGTTTCACAAGCATTTTTGGCTTTGGTTTGCTCCAACATATCAGAAACTTAGAAGCAGTTGTAAAGCATGGAATGGCAGGGTCAGTGAGAGGAGAGAAGAGAAATGCTAGATGTATGCTTCACAACCAAAGGAACACACGTGGCAGCTAAAGCCCCCCTCCCCGCCCCATAAGATCATTACATTCAGAGCCTATAAGCCTTTCTACACAAGGCATTTATTGTGCACTCGTGATTCCACACTCACAGTAGTTTGTGGGTGCTTTACACAACCTCCTCCTCCTCCAGGGCCTCTCCCATTCTTTGCAATCATTTCAGCAAGTTTGTTTAGATCGAGAAAAGTCTGGTATTATCTGTGAATGGCGCCACAAAACCCTTGTGTATTTGTGCAATTCTGCTATACCACAGTGCCACCTAGTGCTTCTTTAATGGAATATATAGAAAGACAGAGGAAGAAAAACCCCGGGGTGGGGGAAACACATGTAAAGGAGCTGATCTTAATCCCGCAAAGAATCCGGAAGCAGAAGTCTTGGTAAAGCCTCCAGGGTTAAAAACCTCATGTAGAAAAGCCCTAAAACAGGGGTACTTAACTTCTTTTAGCTGGAGGGCCACATTTCAGAGAAGCTCTTGTTGGCCACATTCCAGTGATGGGTGGGGCCAACTGCAAAGGGGGCAGGGCCAGCTACCAAAAATACCAGCCTATTGCAGCTTAAAGCTTTTCCTACCAGTAACCAAGCTTTGGGAGAGGCATTTTAACCTTTTAGAAAGTGGGGGGGAGAACTGGACAAAAGCTGGGAAACCACCAAACAACCGGTGGTCAGAGGAAAGGGGGCATGGCCAGTGGGAGGGGGTGTGGGTAATCTGGGGCAGATTGGTAGCCCTGGTGGGCTGGATTTGGCCCCCAGGACTGCATCCCTGGCCTAAAATTACCTAGTTGCACCACTGGTAAAACTCAAGACACTCTGCTAGGGACCAGAGGGGGCAGCATGGCAGCCCCAGGGTTGGGCTAGATCGGTGTTCTCCAACCTTGGGTCCCCTTGGCTGGGGCATGCTGGGAGTTGTAGGCCAAAAACATCTGGGAACCCAAGGTTGGAGAACAACACTGGGCTAGATGGATGGATGGATTATATTTCTATCCTGCCTTCTTTCCTCCTGCAAGGAACCCAAGGCGGTTTATGTAATCCTCCTCCTCTCCATTGTATCTTCACAACAACCCTGTGAGGTAGGTTAGGCTTCAAGTGAGTGACTGGCCCAAAATCACGCAGTGAGCTTCATGGCCGACTGGGGACTAGAGCTCAGATCTCCTGAGTCCCAGTCCAGGGCTCTAACCACTAGACCACACTGGCTGTCTAGATGGTCTCGTAATTCCATTAAAGGTTAAATAATTTCTGAAGAAGCGTCATCCAACAGAGCAGACCTGCCTGAATGATGGGGCTGTTACACAAGTAACCTGTTTACCGTGCCTCAGAGACAGCCTTCCTTCTGCCAGACCCTGCTCAAGCATGAACAATGCAAGCCTTCATCTTTGCTTGAGCACTTTCCATCTTGTGTGTCGGCTTCCAAAAAATCATAACGAAGATGGGAAGAAGGCCAGAAATCTGTCTCATTTCTTAGAACTCCTCCATCTGCTCCTGGAAGACATCATATCCTGTCCTTTAACAAGTCAAATACCTTCCAGATGAGCCTTAACGCTGAAGAATTGTGGTTGCATCTATAACACAGTTGTTCAGTTTATAATACCGTTTGGATGTGTGTCTGTTCTCATACATGGAATCATGAATATTGTCTTGTTGTGGATGTTAGATTGTGCTCTATACATGTTTACTGTGGAGTTTGGCTGTACTCCATTTGTTAAGCAGTGGTTTTATTAATATGGATGCACCAAATATCCTCAGGTTACGATGCTGAAGTTGAAAATAGCCATTTTAAGGGGGGGGGGATGTTTCACACTTCCAGCAAATATTCACTATTTTTCCTCCAATCCTGTTCAATGCTATTGTTTCCGCTGACCACTTCAGATGCCTTGGTGGTGATATCGCCACCCATCTGCTGCTTTCCACCCCCTTCTTGATAAGTCACTTGGGTGATCCCAGCCAATCAGAATCACGTGGTGAATGTGATGGCACCGTAACACAATGCAGCCAATCAGATTAGGCTACATGATGGCATCAATGAAGGCAAATGAAGTCAACCGAGATTGAGGACAGTGATTACTGGATTAATAATATGAGTGATGCCACCTACTCAGGGATTGCACAGTGAACAGCTATGTAGTAAGGATGTCATCTAATTAAAGAATTCTTAATTGATTAAAAAGCTCATTTGATTAGTCAACTAATTAAATCTGCATGTACTAAAACAACCATTTTTGAAGGGGGAAAAACATACTTTCCATGTTTTTAGATCAGACATATGAATGTTGCAGGAGGCACTATCTTAAAAGAGACATAAGAACATAAGAAGAGCCATGCTGAATCAGACCAAAGGCTTATCTAGAATTCAGTTCACACTGTCGCCAAGCAGATGCCTGTGGGAAGCCCACATTCTCCATTCATTCTCACACAGGAGCTAATGCTTCATCTAAGATGGTGCCTGCCATCTATAGTTTGTATAAGTACTTATAGATTTTTAAATGCATAATTATTTTTTAAATATATGTTCCCAATTAACTGGGGGTCCCTTTTTATCAATGTAAAGGTTTTTACCTCATTGACCTAACCAATCAAAGACAGCAGCCCTACTGCACAGCAATTCAGATTTGATTATTTGATTACATCACTGAGAGCAAATGAGGGCAACTGCAAGTGAGAACAAGTGAGAGCAATATGAATGAATGACTGCCAACAAAACAAAACAAATAACAAAAAATAACCAAATAACACTGCTGCAAATGTTCACAAAAAACAAAAACAAAAAACCCACCCCGGAGTCATTTTATCTCAGTCTTAATAACAATGATGTTTCCATCTCCTCTTTTTACTTTATGGCTGAGGTAATCTACAAAAGTACTCAAGCACCACCTGGCTAAAGCAGCTGGCGGGCAGAAAACTGTGAATCTAGCAAAATTCCTGTTTATGAGACAGCAGAAACTGAATCTCACCATGTGAATGTCACTGAGAGGACATGTGTATATATATATATATATATATATATATATATATATATGATTTTTCATACCAATTTTCAACAAGATCTGCAGTTTTTGTTTTTGTTCATAGATAGATCATAGAGTTGGAAGGGGCCGACAAGGCCATCGAGTCCAACCCCCTGCTCAGTGCAGGAAACTAGAGGAGGGGTCTCCCATCCAAGTAATCACCAGGCCTGACCCTGCTTAGCTTTCCACACTCAGACAAGCTGAGCCAGCATAAGCCACAGGCCTGAATTTTGTTTACAATTGTAGTGTTAAGGGCTTGAAATCCCCTGAAGCAGTCTCACTAGCTATGAAAGCATTGAAACATCAAGGTTTCAAGATTCTTGATATCAAGGTTCAAGAATAAGCTTCTTTCCCATTTCCATCCGTTGGTTCTAGTCCTGCCCTTGGAAGCAACAGAGAATAAGTCTGCACCATCTCCTCATGACAATCCTCCAGATATTTCATGGTTCTATTACCATGTCTCCCCTTAATTTTCTCCTCTTCAAGTGAAAGTCTTTCAACCATTCCTTACAGGACTTGATTTCCAGACCTTTCACCATCCTGGTCACACTCCACCGGACACACTCCAATTTTTCTATCACCTTCTTAAAATGTGGCAGCCAGAACTGGATACAGTACTCCAGAGGTGGCCTGACGAGCACAAAGTAAGAATGGAACTGTTATTTCTTGTGATATATACTTCTGTTGGTGCAGCCTAAAATTAGATTAGCCTTTTTAGCAGCTGCATCACACTGCTGGCTGGTGTTCAGCTTGTAATTAACTAAGACACCTGGATCCAATGATGTGGTAGGTGCTATATGGGACAAAAGAAAAGACATGGTCCTTAACTAGATGATGTAGGGCTCAATCCTAAGCATATTTAGACAGGAAAAAAGTCCTACAACTCCCAGCATTCCCCAGCCAGCTGAGAGGTGGTTGAGGGCATAAAAAAGAGGGCTGTTGTTGTTACCCATAACAGATTGCCTGTCACTTGGAAGGCAGATGGTTGCCCCAGATAATTGCTTCCAACCCTCAGAGAGAGTCCCTTCCCTTCCAAGCACCAATTTAATCTGTTCTGTTAAAAGTTACCTGTCCTGACAGGAAGATGGTTGCCTCAGGGAATCACTCCTTACTGCTGGGGGCTCTTCCCTTGCAAAGACCTCTTAGTTCTTTTTACCAGCCCAAGCATGAGGATGGATCACGTTGTTCCCTCAACAAAACACTGCCTGGGTTCAGACAACATGATAACCCACACTCAAGGCAAGGGTTGAGTGTGCGTTGTCATTGAGACGTGGGTTATTGTGTTGTCTGAACCAAGCCGCGCTAACAAACCATGGTTAACAAGCCACAGTTCACAACCTTACAACAAACCATGGGTTCTCTTCATGGGTTGTTCATGGTTAACAAGCCACTGGCTTGTTAGCGCAGCTGGGTTCAGACAACAAGATCACCCACATTTAATCAACAACCCATGGTTCGACAACAACCCATACTCAACCACTGAGCGTGGTGGGTTAACATGTTGTCTAAACCCAGTCACAAACTCAACATGCCGTTTAGACAGAAGCACTGCACAGATGCACAGGCAAAAGCACTGCATACTTGAGTAGAATCCTTACTAAAATAACAAACCTAGCCTTAGCAGACAAGCAGACAGGATGTCATCTCACCAAGGTCCCTGACTGCCTAGAACGTCTGTGGTGATCAAGCCCAAAAGAAGGAAAGGCAAGATGTGGCTTACTCTGGCTCAGCTTGTCTGAGCGTGGAAAGCTAAGCAGGGTCAGGCCTGGTTATTACTTGGATGGGAGACCCCTCCTCTAGTTACCTGTATTGAGCAGGGGGTTGGACTCGATAGCCTTGTAGGCTCCTTCCAACTCTATATGAAATATATGAAAACTAGATATTTCTACACATAGGACAGGGGTGTGGAACCTCAGCTCTGTGGACCAAATCTGGCCGACCTATGGTTCCAATCTGGTCCTCTGGGGTTCCCCAGACATTCCCCTGACCACTGATTGCTTGGTGGCTTCCTGACTTTCGTGTGGGTCCCCCCCCCCCATTCTGAAAGGCTGAAATGCTTCTCCTACGGTTTAGTGACTGGCAGAAAGAGCTTGAAGCTAATAGAAGCTAGTATTTTGGCCCCACTGAAAGTCCTTGAGCACTGTAATTAGAAGCCGCTCAGCCTGTGTAGAGGTGGACAGCCTAGGATGCACCAAGCCCGTATGCCACTATGGGGACTTTTGTACCTCCCTCCCTCCCCCCAGACTGACCTCCCTCTCTTCAGTAACCCAAAGTGGTTCAGGTGATGAGAACTTGTTTACCAAGTCGAGTCAAGACTTCACCCATCCAGACCACAAATATTGGCACACTCTGACTGGCCTTTGACCAGTGGCTGGTGTGCAGGTGCATTCAGTAGTGTGCCAGTGACAGCCAGTGTGGCCTAGTAGTGAGAGTGCTGGACTGGGACTCGGGAGATCCGGGTTCTAGTCCCCACTCGGCCATGAAGCTCACTGAGTGACTTGTTTGGGCCAGTCACGGACCCTCAGCCTAACCTACCTCACAGGGTTGTTGTGAGGATACAATGGAGAGCAGGAGGAGGAGGATTATGTAAGCCACCTTGGGTTCCTTGCAGGAAAAAAGGCAGGGTATCAATATAATAAATAAAAAAAGTAATGAGGCCATGTATACTCTTAGTCCAGCATAACAGGGGTTCAAAGGAAGTCTGCCGTCACCGATTAGTAACGGCCATGTGTGAGGGCGAGGGCCCACCTGAAGCTAAAATATATTTATCTATCCCCAAGCTGAATGTTAGAATCTTTTCAGTGGCTTTCTTGTGCCACATTCAATTTACCTGAACTCACTCTGTTACAAAGCAGACAAATATTAACACAGATGAAAGTGTACCTTGCAGACCAGCATTCCTAAGGGAAAATCCCACAAATTTGTTCTCGATATCACTAATCTAATGTCATTCTTGTTATCCAGCACACCATTGCTTTCTCGTGGTCTGCTAAGCAGGACGTATTATTCTTGAGCGTGGCCTGCACACAGCAAAGCCAAGGAAGCTTGTGTTACAGGGCCTTCCTCATTAGCACAGAAAAAGGATACCCCCCCAAATGCTACAGTTTTAGGGGATACCCCCAAATGCTACAGTTGCCTTCACGGCCTGTATATGGACTTCCCAGAAGGCTCCTGCTCTGGTCACTAAACAGAATGCAGGACTACAGGGGACGGGGACGGCACCGAGGGTAGGCATGGTCGGGCAGCTGTCAAGGGCCCACACCCCAGCAGGGTGGAGCCCCGTGGAGCTGCTCCTCCTCCTCCTCACCATTGCAACCTGCTTGTTCACCCACCACTCGCTCTGGCCCAGTCGTGGTGAGGAGGAGGAGCAGGAGATGCCACGGCCTACCTGCTCCCTGAGCCTTTGCCTGCCATGCAAATAAGTGGTAGCAATGATGGAGTGGAGTTGGCACTCACCAGGTGAGTTTCAACCTGGCTTTCCCACATCTAACTCCCTGCATCAAGACGGCCCCAGGCAAAAGGGGCAGGAGATAGTTAAGATCAGCCTTCCCTGTTGCAGCCCCCTCCTTCTGAAGGGGGGCTGTGAATACCCCCCCCTCGCTTCCCATAAGGTGTATCGCAGCCTGTGTCCTTCTGGCAAAGACGGCTGCTTCCAGCGGGATGAGTCTGCCGCTTCTCCCTTCCAAAAGGAAATGTCTGTTTTTGCCAAACGTCTCAGGGGATGTTCCATCTAGGACAGAAAGATGAATCAGGAAGGGACAAGATGTTGGCAAGGAAGGAATCCACAGCACAGAAAGAAAGATCTGTCATTTGGGACTTGTCGAAATGTCACAGGTAAGGAGAAGGTTGAACTGAAAGGGCAAATCTCCCAGCCCCACCACACTTCCAGGATATTTTCAACTGTGAGCGAGCTTAAGGGATCCTTTGGAGCTGGTACTGAACTCCGAGAATGTAGAACGCAGGACATGCGTCATCGCCAAAGCCCAATCCTCCCCGCATCTTGTGAATGCATGCACACCCCGCGCCACCCCTCCAAAAGGAATTGTCTGTTTTTGCCAAACGTCTCAGGCAGTGTGGGTGGGACTGCAGCATGAAGACGAAAAGAGATGAGCCAGGAAAAGGCAAGGAGATTTCTGCGGCAAGCCCCGGCCCCTCCGACCCTGGGTTATTCCAGTAACTGCCTGAGGCCCCCAAAGGGCCTGCGCTTGCCTGGGCGAGGAGGACTGCTGGAACCTTTGCAAGGGCCCGGAGTGCCTGTTTCCAGCGTCACGGCACCCGCCCGGCCCGCCCGCTCATCCCTATTTGACGCCTTCCCTTTCCGCTCCCCGCTCCCCTGCCAGCGCTCTTCTTCTTCCTCTGGAATTGCTGCTCCCTCTCCCAGGAGGCGACTGGCTGCTACATGCCCTCGCTGAAACCTGCCTTAGACACTGCCGCTGTTTCTGCTCTCTCCCTCGGGGGGGGGGGTGCCTCATTCCCCCACTCAATTCACCCGGAAGGTCGGTCGTGGCGGCGGCGGCCTTCTTCTTTCCAGGTTCTGCCAGCTCCAGCCTCAGCCCGTCCGCCATCCCAACGCCTCTCTGCCTTGGGCTGCCCACGGTGTTAGACGCCCCTCCCCTTCGCTTCCCCATACTGTCGTTCCGTACCACGCCACCTCCCTCTTCATCTTCACCGCAGACCTTGATGCTTGGCTCAATTCCTTCCTCTCCGACAGCTCCCCCACTTGGCTCCTTGGCGACGTCAAGTCAACGTTTGTGTTGATCATCCCGTCGGGACCAGCTGCATCCTCTCTCCTCTCCCCAACTTCTTCCTTCCGTCTCCGGCTTTGGACAGGCTCCCATGCTTTCAATCTGGCTGCGCCCACCCCCAGAGCTGCTGTGACTCTGACTTCTCTGCTGTGGGATTCCCTCTGCCCGGTCAGCTTAACTCCTTCAGCATTGCTCACTACCCAGCCTCCCTACTGTTTGCATCCTGCCCCTTCCATGGGCTCCAGTCCATTGATCAATTGGCGTTGCCCTCTCGGTGGTGGCTTCTTCTTCTTCGTTAGTTTGCACCTTCACTCCATCCCAGTCCTCAGCTCTTGACACACTGCCCTCGCTCTCCCAGCAAACAATGCACCTTTCTTATCCCGGGGCCCCGGCCCACTCACTCCATTCGATATCTTCGTCCATGTTCTCAACGTGGCAGAACACCTCTGGAGGAGGAGAAAAGAGTTTGCTTATGTCCTCCACTATAAGTTCATTCTCTGCTCCTTCTCCTCTGCCATCAGCTAAACAACACTACTTCTCTGATCCACACGAACTCAGAGGAACCTGTCGCCCCTTCTTTTTCCTCTATCCCCTCCTTGCTCTCCACTTAATATTTTGCCTCCTTCTTCAAGACTGATTCCATCCGCTCCAGTCTCTTCAACTCTGTCTTCTCTTCCGCTCTCCTCTTCCAGCTCTCCCTCCTTTGGTGCATCCTTCTAGCCTTTCTTCTGCCTCCCCTGCCACACTTGATGGGATGACTGCCCTCCCATCCTCATCTAACCCCCCCCCCATTTAGGCCACTGAGTCCAAGACCCTGCTCAATGTAGCCCAGTTTCAGGCAGCCCTGACAGAGGGCTGTCCAGTTTCTGCTTGAATACCTCCAGCAACAGAGAATCTGACCTCCTCCTTAGGCAGCTGGTTCCACGGTCTGACTGCTGTGACCATGAGCAAGTTTTTCCTGATGTTCATGTTCAACCTAAATCTGTAACTTACGCCCATTATTTTTTGTCCTCCAGTCTTGGTGTCCTCCAGAGAACAGGTTGTGTGGCCCTCTTCTGTGTGACAACTTTTTAGGTACTTGGAAAGTTCTGTCATATCCAACCCTCAGTCTTTTCTTCTCAAGGCTAAACATACCCAGTTCCTACCATCTTCCCTTGTAGGACTAAGTTTCTCGTGTCCCCCCCCCCCACACAATCCTCTTTGTTGTTGTTGTTTTTCTGAACTCATTCCAATTTGTCTGAATCCTTCATAAAATGTGGTGTCCAGAAGTGCACATAGTATTCCAGGTGAGGTCTGACCAGTGATTTTGCAACTATACAATACTTCTGTTGTTGCAACCTAAAATTGCATTTGCGTTTTTCGCAACCACATCAGACTGCCAATTCATCATCAGCTTGTGATCGACTACAACTCCAAGGGCCTTTCCACATGTGCTAATGTCAAGCCAGCCAGGTATCCCACCCCCGCCCTCATCTTATACTTGTGCATTTGATTTCTCTTCCCGAAATGAAAAGTTTTGCACTTGTCTCTGTTACTCCCACTTACGCCTGCTGCCTCAGCTTTCTCATCTCCATCTTTGCTTCCCCCACCAACCCACCCCCGTGCCCACCACCACCGCAATCTGGCTTCCACCAGCTGCACTCCACTAAAACCAGCGACAGTGCTAGGGACCAAAAAAATCTAAGGCTCAGACCCACAGGACAAAAAAAGGAGGGGAAGCACAAATTTGCATATGCTAATTTACATATGCTCTAAAGCAGCGTTCTCCAACCTTGGGTCCCCAGATGTTCTTGGCCTACAACTCCCAGCATGCCCCAGCCAGCGTAGCTCCCAGCGTAGCCAGCGTAGCTGGCTGGGGCATGCTGGGAGTTGTAGGCCAAGAACATCTGGGGACCCAAGGTTGGAGAACACTGCTCTAAAGCCTCTGCGTGGACCCTGTCTCCTAAGGACTCCCCTATTTGTAAAAGGGATGGATGGAAAGGGGACAGGAGGGCATTTGATTCTGGAAAAATGCCTCAGGCAGAAAGGTCCAAAGGGGGGGGGGCAGCAGGAGGTGAAGCACATGTGGGCCAAAAGCCAGCTGATCCAGGGGGATCCGATGCAACAGAGATCATCAGGGCCTCTATCCCTTTATTCCATCAAGTGCCCATGGACAGCAAGGGTGGTGGGGCAGAGGGCCTCCCAGAGATTTAAGGCTCCACATGAAAGATTCGGGGCATGATGCCACAGTATGTCAGGTGCCGGCACTAAGCCTGCTGCGTCTCCATGCGATGCTCGGACATTTCCACTTGGGTGCATCGCTGTCATCTCAAGCTCCATATATGTCATCCCAACAAGACCAAACGGCTCACCTTTCCTCTGCAGCCCTCATCTCTTTCATTCTTTGCGCTGCTTCTGCTGGTGCGCAAACGCCCAGAATCAGACTATCTTGAAGCCACAGGTAATAAAATATCCAGAGTGTGCAAAATGTGGTTAGTGCAGGACAGAAAGTGGGCCCGCTCCCGCTCCCCGTGTGCAATCTAGACAATGCAGGAATGAAACTTAGAAAAATCCTCCACCTTAGAAAAATGTGAAACTCCTCTTCACAAAGCTGCCCCCCCCCCAATCCCAAAGCCTCCACACGCCCCTTCACTGCGCATTTTTGCAAGATCTTCAGCTAGCCTCCCCCCACCCCACCCCACGCCCTGGAGAAAATAGAAACACGTCGTCTCCCCTTCCTACCATAGGACGAGGGTGGGCGTCAGAAGAGGCCAGATGCCCCCCCCAAAAAAAAACTGGTGCAAGCCCCAGCCCTGCAGAGACGTCTCTTTGTACCGCAGGGGGTGGGGCTGCCTGGCCGAGTGGGCGGGGCGGCTCGCAGAGCCCCGCCCTTCCGCGGCGTCGCCTCGCGCAGTAGTCTCTGCCTGCCTGCCCCAGACCGCAGGAGCAGCCGCAGCCGCGCGGAGCCGCCGCCCGAGACGCAGGTAACTGGGCTTGCTGGCGGCGGTGGTCCAGCGGAAGGCGGGGAGAGATGCAGAGCGGGGGGTGGCGAAAGGGGGCATAGGCGGGGAGGAGGCTGGAGAGAGACAAGGCAGGAACGGGAGGCTCAGGGGGAGAGAGATGGTGAGAGGGGGAGAAATATGGGGGGGGTGGAGAAGGGGAGGGGTGCATTGCTGGAGAGGACAAGGAACGAGAGAAAGAGACTGCGTGCCGTCTTCGGCACAATATGTCAGCGCCACTGAGCACGGCGGGGGCTTCCTCGTGAGCGAACGTACACGGGGTTGTGGTAAGAGCGAAGGATGAGAGAGGACTGAGGAGGGGGAAAGGAGGAGAAGGCGAAGAAGCAGGAAACAGGGGGCTGGCGAAGGAGAAAGCCGCGAGCGTAGGGGGCAGTCACCTGGGATGGAATCGGAGAGAGGAGACTCAGAGGGTTGGGGGGCCGTGAGCAGAGGCAAGGATGGCGGGGAAGAAACACACACACACAGAGGGCTTGTTCGCACGACCCAAGCAGCCGGCCGGGGAGGAACCACGGGGCCGTCCGCGGCTGTCCCGCGGGGGCACCCCCGGTCGGCGTGCACACGACACGGGAACCGCGCGGGACTTGCGGTTCCCGTGTCGTGCGAACAAGCCCAGGGAGGGGTGATGATGCGGTGCTTCTCTTCCGAGGGGATTTCTGGCTTTCACCCTCTGCAGAGACAAAAGGCAGGTCCGTTGCTCTGCCTTACTGACCCACTTGGGTCCCGTCTTGCGCAGCCTCCTCTCGGAAGGCGCGATCTTTCTCCTTGCCCTCAATTTTTTTCCCCCCCGGATGTGGAAACTGCCCTTGAAGGACTCCCCCAGCAGGGGAGGGACGCGCCACCGCCGCCCTGGCGCGATTTCCCCTGCTTCTCCCGCTGAATCTGCCCTCGCCGTGTGCATGCGCGCGCGCACACACACACACACGCACACACACGGACACGGGCTAGAAAAGAAGGGGGTGGGAAGGTGAGCTGCAGAAGGAAAGGAGGGGGGGTTGTTCAGTGTGTGTCCTACCCAAAATGCTGTGGACATATCGGGGGGGGGGGATTTAGATAGTGATGGTCCAGATCCAGCGCCTCCTTTCTCAACTGCCTAACCAGGGCATTAATTAGGCTCTGAAGGAGGGACACCGCCGTCCTGGGCCAGCACCACGTACTCCGAGGAACTGCCGCAGTGAACCACGGGGAGGGATTGGCGCGGCGAAACCAGTGACCAGGTCCGTGGGCCTTCTCCTGGGTGCCGGGGGCGGGGCGGGGGGCTCGACGGGCTCGACGGGGGATGCCGCAGCCATCATCACGCCAAGGTCTAGCGATCGAAACTGCAGGTGCAGCTTGGGAGCGCTGCAGGAAGGCGGCGATGCTGCGCTCGCTCGTCCTCTCTCTGGCGACGCGTCCCAATCCCAACACGCTCCCCCGCCCCCAGCCGCCTTCTGCAAGGGCAGCGTGTTTCCTCGCCAGCAGCCCTCCGCTCCGCTCCTGCAGCGGCGTCCAGGTGGGCCGCACCGGCCGCACAGTGCGAGACCGGACACGGAGCGGGGCAATTCGGTATACTGCGGGATCAGTGCTGGGGGCGGGGGAGAAAAGGCGGAGGGCGGGGAAAGAGAGCCGGCGCCGCCCGTTTATTTTGGGACGCAGCTGCCATGGTCAGAAGACCTGTTAGGTCGGGGAGGAAGGGATATGCCGCCTGCTTCTTTGGTGGTGTGGCAGGACCTGCTTCGATGGCGCAGACGCTGCAGCATGCCCCAGTCCTCTGTGCATCCCAATTTCAAGAGAAATGTCAGGGTCAAAGCCTCACCATAAGCGCTCTTATTGCCTCCCCCGAAAGGCTTGAATTCCTCAGGCCAGGTGGTCGCGCAGGATTTGTGCCAATAGCAGCGACGCAAGCGGGACCTTTGTAACAAACATGTTCCAGTGTATCCTCCTCATCTCCTCCAGCATACTCCATTCCACCCGTGCCACGCCCCCGCCCCCTTTTCCATTTTCCTTTTCCAATGGAGATTTAACATTCTGTGGCTATTGGGCATGCCCAGTCCTCATTTGGCTGTTCTATTTGTTGTTGTTTTTAGAGGGGTCGCTCCCTTATGGGTTTGTGGTTCTGCAAACCGAGGACGCTGATGCCTCCCTCTTGTTTCTCAATGGCTGCATTCCCCACCTGAGCTCGCTACTAGAAGGAGCCATGAGAGAGAGAGAGAGAGAGAGAGAGAGAAAACAAACGGTAGCAGGACAAGGGAAGACAGGGTGTCACATTGAGGCATGGCAGCCAAGAAAGGGGGAATCCAAGGGGAGGGTGGCCAGTGGGTGGGCGCTGCTCACAAGCCCACGCCCACTTTCTCCAAACTCCCATCATGAATGCCCCACCGCCTTCCTCTTTCTCCTCCTTCCCTGGGTTTGTTTAATCTTTACCAATTGGGAAACCAATAGCGTCTGCTTTGAAAACCTCACCTGTGGGAGTGGGTGTTTTAAACCTTTCCTCCAGGGCCCTTTCCAGATGCAAATTTCCACATACCTGTCTCTTTTCCCTGCAGAGCTAATATTGGGGGTGTGGGGTGGGGAGTTTTACAAGGCCTGACAATTTGTTGTTCTTGTTTTTTAAATAATGAGGTGGATCCTAATCCTAGATCTCCTGCCTCACATCTGATATGGGCATATGAGACTTGCCTTTATTTTGTCTCCCCACTTCAGAGGCAGAAACGCAATTAAGCCAGCATGGAGCTTTGAACTGCACTGTCAGCCAGCTCTATGATCTATGAAATCTATGAATCAGAGAAAGCATTACAGGTGTGGGGGGTGGGGGGGTGGAAGAGGAGAGAGCAAATTGCCGTACAGAAGGCAGGAGCGCCACATAAGCAGACAAGTCCCTTTGGATCAATGCCAAGCAGAATGTTGAAATTCAGTCAAGAAGTCACAGTTTGCTGGAGGGGGAAGTGTTTGTGTGTGTGTTGGGAGGGATTTTACTATGCCTGCCACTCCAAATACATAACATGGAAAAAAATGCAAAACCACCACATTTTTATCTAGGGTCGCCAACTTTTTATCAGCCTCGGCTCCTCCACCTTTAACATCTGCACTTGCAACAATGCCTGTCTCCGTACCCTGATTATCCATGTCCACCCTGTGATTTCTGTACATCAAGCTGCTCTTAAAGGCACAAAAGCAGCTAGCAGGCCTTTTTTTTTTTTTTTCCTGGTCAGGGTTTGGGAACCCTGCTTTTATCCGACATGCCAGTTTTGTATGCGTGGAGTATTGTAAGTGGGAACACATTTAAGCCTTGGACCAACCCCACACAGTATGAAATGGTGAGACCTAGAAACAGGAACATAATATAGAGGTTTTCAGTTTGTTGGATCCTAGGAAGCTGCCTTATATGGAGTCCGACAATAGGTCCATATAGCTCAGTTTTGTCTGCACTGACTGGCAGCAATTCTCCAGCAGTTCTCAGGCAGGATTCTTTCCCAGCCCTGCCTGGCGATGCCAGAGTTTGAACCCAGCCTCTGCTTCCCTGTTTTAGCTCTTAATCTGAAATTATATTTACAGGTGGGGGGGGGGGGCGGAGACACACACAGCCCTTGTATGTTGAATGATGCCAAGGCATAGCCCTAGAGCAGGGTAGGGGAACCTTCAGCCCTCCAAACGTCGTCGTACTGCAACTTCCATCATTCTCAGCCTGTGTGGCCAATGGTCAGGGATGATGGGGTTGTAGTCCCAACAACCTGGGGAAGCCCATAGATCTAGAAGATGGTAGGAATAGTAAAGAGCGATTAAGCATGAACAGAGAGTGCCTTTCCTGCAGTGTAAGTGATCCCTGCACATTGGCAGAATTACAGGTCAGAAGACGAACCTCCTGGGAAATGAAATTTTATGGCTTCCCATTGTCCCTGATGGGAGTCATTTCCATTTGCCTTCTGTTTCTCATTGCACTCAGGATCATGGTCCAGCCAGCCCAGAATCTGGCTGCATTTTTCTGGATTTTCTCGCAGCTGTGTCTAATTTCTGGAACCAGCCGTTGTGGTTGTTACAACAGCGACACAGGAATAAAGATCTTTGCTTGGCCAACTTTTTACTGCTCAGATCCAACATGCGGATTAGATTTGTTGTGGGGGGCAGCAGAACATTAGATATAGTTTTGTGGTTCCTTTTGGATTCCCCCTCCCCACAGTTTAGAAGACCCCTGCGTGGGCAGAGGGGGGGGGAAATCCACATTTACAAATTTAAAAGAAGAAACTATACCAGTCGCTTTGCTTGTCTCCCTGAGAACTTCTTGTTATGCAATCAAATGGTGGTGCCATTGGGGGGGGGACACGGGGCTGGGCAAAGCCGTCCTGACCAAGGAAGTGGAGGGAGCACCCCTCCGGCCGCCCCCTCGGTTGGGGTGGCTTCACTGTGCGCAGACTTTTCTCCAGTGGAGGCTGGTGACTCCTGTGTCAGTGGCGCTCCTCATCCATTGCCGCTGTTATCCTGAGCTTTATAGGAACTATCCATGGTGCCGTACTCCCATCCCCAAAATAGGTTCGCCACCATGGATAGCTCCTATAAAGCTCAGGATAAAAGCTGCAATAGATGCTTTTCCCAGATGATGGGGCCGTGGCCGTGACCCTGGCATCATCCAACCCCCAGTTGAAGTCCCAGCCTGCACTGCAACCACACACCCTGGTGTCATCCGCAGGGATGTAGCGGCCCCAGGGCTCTCAGGGACACAGGGCCTCTCCTTCTGAGCAGGGAAGTAAGTGTGCTTCCCCCCCCTTCCCTCTCCCACACTTGCAAAGTGGCACCAGGGCTTGCAGAGACACCACCAGGACTTTTATTAGCAGAGAGATGCTGACATCATCTGCCACCACCACCACCCCTCTGAGATTAGCTGCCTGCATTCCTCACATTTACTGGCTAGGGGTGGGGGGAATGAATTTCCCCAGCAACTTCATACATTTCCCTGTTGTAATGCAAAGTATTTTGGGAGGACTTAGATTTGAATGGGCAATTAAGACCCATTAGCTATACAAAAGACTTCCATATGCTTGCTTGACAGAAACTCAGCATCCTGTATGCCTTTTTTTGATGATAAAACTAGAAACTTCTGACTTTCTAGGTCAGGGAGGTCACACAGGCCTTTACTGTCAAGTGGAATCCAAATATAAGGTCTATAAACCCAAACCTACCCTCCTATAATGGCTATAGGAGGGGTGCAGGACCTCTTCCAGCCGGAGGGCCAAACTCTATTTTGGAGAAGCTCTTGGGGGGGGCTACATTCCAGTGGTGGGTGAGGCCAAAAACACAGAAGCCAGCACATGGACTCTGTGGTTTGTGTGTCTGAGGTCTGCCAGCCAGTTGGGTCACCAACCAGCACTTTCCTGCTGGGCATGAACATCCTGCCATTGGGTGCAGAGATGTGTGATCCTAGGGCAGTGTTCTCCAACCTTGGGGTCCCCAGATGTTTTTGGCCTACAACTCCCAGCATGCCCCAGCCAGCTGGAGAACTGCAGACAATGCCCTGGTGCCCTCCAGATGTTCTGGGTGACAACTCCCAGAATTCCTTATCACTGGGCAGGCTGGCTGGGGCTGATGGGAGTTGGGAGTCCCAAAACATCTGGCTGGAGAAGGCTGGTGTAGATTGTAGAGTGAAAGAGAGTATCATCTTTCAACCCACACCCACCTCAAGCTGAGCTACATACAGGCAGAAAAGAAGGGGAAATTATTATTTATTAATTTATTATATTTATATCCTACCTTTTTTCCTGCAAGGAACCCAAGGCGGCTGACATAATCCTCCCCCTCCCCATTTTATCCTCACAACAAAATAACGCAGCAGGAGGCCACTTTGTACCTGCTCAGATTATTTTGTCTATCCACCCAACTGTGGTCTGCTCTGACTAGCAGCGATTCTCCAGGGTCTCTGGGAAAGAAAGCTCTTTCCTGGCCGCTGCTCCCTGAATGCCAGCGACTGGACCGAAGGCCTTCTGAAGGGGAAGCATGTGTTCTGCCCCCAAGCAATGGTCTCCTCGCAGCACAGATCACGGAGAGGCACATGAGGTAGAACGCTAACACCCTATTTCAGCCTTCCCCAATCTGATGCCCTCCGGATATTTTGGACTACAGCTCCCATCATCCCCAGCTGGCATGGCCAATGTTCAGGAAGGATGAGAACTAGAAGCCCAAAACATCTGCAGGGCGCTGGCATATTCTTCCCCTTTTTAGCCTCGCCGTCATTTCCCACCCATTCCTCTGTTGTTTCCCAGGGTCCGGTTTTGTTTTTTTTTAGATTGTAAGCTCTGTGGGGTGGGGACCTATCAAATCCATTCTTTGAAAAGCAGCTGTGTAAATGAGTGGCATGATATAAATAATACCTAATGATTAAACGGCCTTCAGATGCTCTAGCAAAGGTCCCTCATAGACCCAGATGTTGACCCAAACATGTCTGCCAGGTCTCCGCTTCCTTCCTCTTCTGCTGTGCTGCACCACTGGTGACTTTCCAAGCCAAACACAGCTCGCTGGCCATATACGGCAGCCTGCCAGGTGCTTGATGGGAACTCCACTGTTTTTGCACTCCTGGTCAGGCGGCCAAAATGGGAGGTTTTATTGCATCTCCCAGCAGGGCTGCTACACCTGGTGAAGCAACTGCATTCAGCTCAATGGTGGTGGACTACAACTCCCATCATCCCCCAGTCAGCAGGGCCGATTGCTATGCTGGCTAGGGGTTATGGGAGTTGTAGTCTGCCAGATCCAGAAGGCTCCAGGTTGGGGAAGGCTGGGTTAGAGTAAAGCTCACTAGTGAGGGGGGGGAAATATTTTCGGTGCCAGGAAGTCAGCATGAGGCAGAGCCATTGTGCGTGTGCAGAGCGCTTCTCCTTGTTCACTTGAGTAGCTGCAATAAGACACCAGTCCTCATGGATCTGGAATTATGAAGAAGAGTCTGTCACAAAATAACTTTCTAAGCTGGCTTGAGTCCCAGAATCTCTTTCTGGATAAACAAAGCCCTGGCTTAGCTTCTGGATAAAGAAAGCCCTGGCTGAGTGGTGGTTCTTTGTCCAGGATAGTAGAAGAGCAGGGGGGCCAGAAGCCGAGAGGAAATAGCTCTCCAAGGGGGGGGGGGCTTGAGTTGAAAGCCCTCCCACTGCCAAGAGAGCAGGTCAACTGATTTTCAATATTGGTGTAAACTTCAAAGAAGCACACGTATACACACATTCCTTCTCTTTCCTCCCATCATGGTTTCCAAAACCGGCACACCATCTTTCCACCCAGTCAATCAGAGGCAACGGAGAGCCAGTGTGGCGCAGTGGATAGAGTGTTGGACTGGGACTCAGGAGATCCAGGTTCTAGTCCCCACTCAGGCCATGGAGCCTACTGGGTGACTTTGGCCCGTTGCTGACTCTGAGCCTGACCTACCTCACAGGATTGTTTTTATTTATATTTATTATTTACATTTATTAATCGCCCATTTGGCCGGCAACCGGATGTGAAATTGTTGTGAGGATAAGATAAGAAGAGGACCACCATGTAAGCCACCTTAGGTTCCTTACAAGAGGGGCAAAGGTGGGATATAATTGTAATGATGTCACACCGAGAGGTATTTGCGGTGGCTGTCCCACATCTATGGAATTCCCTTCTGGAGACTCGCCAAAGGCTGTGCTGAAGCATCTTCCAAAAGGCATTGTGGTTGGGCTGGAATTTTGAGGAAGGAGAACCCTATGGGGGCATTTTAAAGGGTTATCGTTCTGCTATGTGTTTGCTCAGCTTTGCCCTCCTTGGACAAGAGGCAAGTCTGGAGCTGTCAGATTTGGGGATTTTTCCGCCCAAAGCTGGGTTGTGTTTTGTTTTGTTTTAAATCGGAGACTTGGGGTGGCAGGGGAGAAGGTGGAGCTCCATGGGGAAAAGTCTGAAATGGGAAGGATGTGAAATTGCGCTAGAAGGGTAAGTGGAATGGACCAACGGCTGTTGGGAGAAGGCAGCAATTCCCGTCCCTCCCGTCCAGATTGCACCTTGACTCACTTCCTTGAGTCGTGTGGAACTATTTGCTCAGTGGGCAACTTCCGGCATGGCCCCTGTGGTCCTGGCTGTCATTTCAATCCTCAGGATGTGAGGCTTAGGGTGCAATCCTATGCATGTTGCTGGCTGGGGAATGCTGGGAGGTGTAGGACTTTTTTCTGTCTAAACATGCATAGGATTGCGCCCTTAGGCTGTGATCCTATGCACAATTCCCCAGGAGTGAGCCCCATTTATTTATTTATTATTTACATTTATTAATCGCCCATCTGGCCGGCAACCGTTGAACACCATGGGACTTCGATCTGGGTAAACGTGGATAAAATTGCACTGTTGTTCTTCTCATGTGGCTAATCGCTTTGGGGGACTGCCGAGAGAACATGTTCCCCACTGCATCTTCACTTGAGAGATGGGGAGGAAAGGTGGGGAAACTTCTGCTCAGGTTATATATAGGATCATTCCAAGGCCCACCCTAGAGCTGTCTTCAGAAGGCTTGAAAAAATATATATATCCCACTTTTGCCCCCCCCCCAAAAAGGCAAACCATCCGTCTGTAATGCTCTCCTCCTCCTTGCCTGTGTTTTTGGCCTCTGTCCCCACTGCAGTATTGCCAGGATGAGTCATCAGCTCACCCTGTGCTGAGTTGTCCCAATTGCTGCAGAGAGCAAGGGGAGAAGTGGAGCGCTGAAAACAAGAGAGCTAATGTGGCCTAGTGGTGAGAGTGCTGGACCTGGACCACTGCCAAGAGAGCAGGTCAACTGATTTTCAATATTGGTGTAAACTTCAAAGAAACACACGTATACACACATTCCTTCTCTTTCCTCCCATCATGGTTTCCAAAACCGGCACACCATCTTTCCACCCAGTCAATCAGAGGCAATGGAGAGCCAGTGTGGCGCACGGATAGAGTGTTGGACTGGGACTCAGGAGATCCGGGTTCTAGTCCCCACTCAGGCCATGTAGCTCACTGGGTGACTTTGGGCCAGTCACTGACTCTGAGCCTCACCTACCTCGCAGGGGTGTTGTGAGGATAACATGGAGAAGGGGAGGCCTATGCAAGCTGTGTTGGGTTCCTTGGAAGAGGAAAAGGGGGGGGGATATAAATGTGATGATGATGATGATGATGATGATGATGATATGATAAGCCAATGGGTGGGAGGCTGAGGGGAATGGGTTCTTGTGCGGACTATGCTCCAGCCCCTCGATCATTTTGGTTGCCCTTTCCCAGTTCTACAATACCCTTTTTGAAACGGAACGGCTACAACTGTACACCGTCTTCCAAATGGGTTTGCACCACGGATTCATTTTACGGCGTTAGGTTAGTGCCAGTTTTGTTTTCCAATCCCGTTCTGAATAGTTTTTAACCTGGGAGTTGCCATTTGCGCTGCCACAGCAAGCTGAGATGTGTTTGTTCAGCTCCCTGCCACGGTTCTGGACATTCAACCCCCTGATTTGGTTTCCCCAGAATCCCACCAGCTGAGACACAAACGGTATTCTCAGCAAGGTGGATGTATTTCTGACTCTCTCTCGTGGATCAGTCACTGATAGGATTATCCAGGGAGAATTCTGAAAGGGCCCTTCTAGAGTCACCACCAGGATGACTAGTTCTAGCGGCAATGACTTTTGCAGTTAAGTTGTGCATTGTGAAAAGAAATGATCTTGTGCGTGCACATGCTTCACACAGCTGTAGCTGTGTGACTGCCCACTGACACAGGCTTCTGTCTTATGCTTGTCTGTTAACATAATTCGGGGGGTGCAGAACCAGCCCATTGGGCTCCCCAGCCTGGCAGTTACATTGCAGTTGGACAATGCTGAGTGTTTGAAAAAGCGGAATAATTAATGTTCCCTTCCTTCCTTCCTTTCCAGATTGTTAATGGTTTTATCGACCTCTGTCCTATTTCTCCCTCAGGTGTCCTCCTCTGACCATTTAAGTCCTGCCTTCTTGATCAAGCTCTGTCAAGTTTTGTTTTGTTTTTTTAACTGGCCTGGCCAGGTGGTCCTGTGCATTTAAAGGCCGCTTGATCTCCAGCCATAAGCGGATGGTGATGCTTCGCAACCAGTCATGGAAAGCAGATGGAGTTGCTGCTGTCAAAGACACAGGAACAGGCCAGGCTGGGGGCGTTCTCAATCCTACCCTGTGCCTGTTTGACAGTCGTGTAGCCATTGGCTGGGTGTGGGCTGTGAGTGCGAGTGGGAGAGCGCCTACATGGGCCTGCATAGGCGTGAACTTACGTGTGAGAAATCCCAGGCATCTTGGCCTTGTTGTGAATGCACAATGCTTGCACACGTGCCCCTGGTGATTGCGTAGGTGCGTGCTTTGGATTTGCCAGTCCCCTTTCGCCTCGAGTCCCCTCTCTGCTAACCAGATGTCTTTTCTACCCCCTAGATTTCTTCCAGGCGTGCACTGTGGTCCAGGGCACAGACTCCAAAGGGAAGATGAAGTCTACCATAGGCCTAATAGCGGTGCTTGTGACAGGTAAAGCAACACGGCAAGGGGAAGCCTTGTGCTGCCATCCAGTGGTCTGAGGAGGCAACTCTCTGAACAAAGCCAGAAGAACCATAGATTATCACGAAACGCCTTTTGTGGCTGATGCCTCTGGGCCTACATTCATGCAAAACGTACCCGAGTTTCAAAGTGCACCTTGCAAGGTGCTTTAACACTGATGCTGTTAAAGAGGAGTATCTATCCATACTTCTGAACGGTCTGCAGTTATAGGCACAGAGGTCCACCCCTCGCTAAGCCTTCGTTCTTCCTTTTTTACTTTCTTCCTTTCTCTCTCTGTCTCTGCTCGCAAGCATTCAACAGCAGCCTGCTGCACAGAAATTTAGCTGCTGAAGCTATTCCTGGCCTGCTAAATTTCCGTACGTGAGGCTGTTAAGTGCGAAGCCAGAGCCCTTACAAAACACAAAACAAAAAAAGGCAAAAATGAGAGGTGGCAACCCTGGCCCTTTTGTAGGCCAATCCAGAGGCATCTTACCGCATGCCGGTGACAAGGACTGATGTTTGGAAGGTGTCGTATAGGACTCGGATCTGGCTCTTTGGCCACTGAACCCCATACTGTGACTAGTAATGGCTTACTAGGGTCTCAGGCAGAGAGCGGGGCTCCTCCCCCCCCCCGTCACCTGCTACCTGGTCCTTTTGGGGTGGAGACGGTGAGGCTTGGACCTGGGCCCTTCCGCATGCAAAGCCGGTGCTCTGCCGCTGAGCTAGGGTCCTCCCCATGTTGTGCAGACCCCGACCCCTTCAGGGCTAGAAAAAGGCTCACCAAACTAAGATCACTCCCTAAGTCGCAGATTCACCGATCGCATCACAAAGTTCTGGACACATTAACCCATAGGCTTGTTGTCCAGTTAAACCAGGGTTGGAGAACCGCAGGCCAGTGGCCAGATTCAGCCCTCCTGGGGTTCCCCAGAGGGCCGCACACCCTCCCCCTAGCCCCTTCCCCTACCCACGAGCACCCAATTGTTTGGCGTTTTCCAGTGGCGCCTGGTGACTCCAGTGTCAGTGGGGCGGTGTATCCACTCCAGGTTTTAGCCTGAACTTTTAAGGAGCTATCCATGGTGCGGAACCCTACCGACAGAAGAGGTTCGGCACCATGGATAGCTCCAGTAAAGTTCAGACTGAAACCCAAAGTGGATACACCGCCCCACTGGCATTGCAGCCACTGCTGGTGCCTTCCTGGCTATTCTGCCACCCCACCCACCCCCACCATTCTAAAAGGTTGGGATGGCTCTCCTTCGGCTTAGTGACTGGCAGGAAGAGGGTTAAGCTAAAACATGCAGGTATTTTGGCCCCGCCCCTTTGCCTTTGGCTCCACCCACCATCGGAATGCACCCCCACCCCACCCCAAGAGCTTCTCTGAAATTGAATTTGGCCCGTGGGTTGAAAGAGGTTCCCCACGCCTGAGTTAAACAAATGTTCAGTCACTTCATGAAGATCCACTGACTGATCAGTTAAATCTGCGTACGACTAAAACCGTAATTCTGAACTACGGGGGAAGATGCTTCCTTTGCTTTTAGGTGGTGCCTGCCTATGTTGTAGCAGGTGTCGCCCCAGAAGTGGCCGTCCCTTTGTGAGTGAACAGGGAGACCCGCCTCTTCAAAGGTGGTGCCTGCCATCTGTCTGCCCTTTGTGTGAGCCCTTAATAATTGTTAATACAACTTTGGGGAGGGGGAATGTCTTGCCTGGTTTAATCAGGGATGCCTCTGGATTTTCAAATTTGGTGTTGAAAAGGTATTTTAACCAATTAGTCCAACCCAACCCATGAGAATTGATTAATCCAACCCATGAGAGTTGATTAATCCAACTGTCAAGTCAGTTAAGGATTGCAGCCTTCGTAGGCTTTGCCTCGGCGGTTGGGCAGTGTAGAAATGTAATGAATTAATAAATAAATTGCTGCTCAGCTGGTCAGGTCACCAGCTCTTCCTCCTGTCATTATAAAACTCTTTGCCTTCCCCCAGTGCTCCAAGTTGCCCGGTGCCAGAGGATCAGAGATCTCACGGCTTGCTTGAGTGGGCAAAGCCTACGCTTGGACTGTTACTACGACAGGAAGACCAACAACCCCCTGAACTATGAATTCAGCCTGAGCAAGGACCACGGGGAAGGCACAGTTGTTGCCGGCACCCTCAAGGTAGCCAGTACCATCTACAAGAGCCGCACCAACATCACCACCACCAATAACCTGGTGTGCCTCCATCTCAAAGGCTTCACCACCGCCGATGAGGGTGTCTACATGTGCAAGCTGAAGATCACAAGTGATTACGAGGGCCCCCAGTTCAAGAACATCACCGTTATCAAAGGTGAGCAAGAACCCTCACTGTGGAGCTGAGCCAACAGGCTGCTGAGCCATGCCCTCCGGTGCAAATATGGGCCCGGTCACCGAGTCATCAGATGGCATGCTTCTGGTGACTCTGCATGTACCTATGGCCTGACTAGAGTCCACCAGGAGAAGGGCCTTCAGTGTGGTGGCTCCATTTCTATGGAACTCCCTGGCTCTGGGGGGTCAGGGAGGCAAGCGCCAATGTTGTGCTGTTTTTGGTTCCTCTTGAAAGCATCTTTATTCCAAGAAGCCTTACTTCACTGACCAGCCACGGTTTTTATTAATAGTCTGTTCTAATACCGTGTTTTATTCTTTTTTATCTTTTAAATCTTTTCATTGTTCACTGTTCCAGAATCCGTTTAGATGTGAAGCAGTATAGAAATGTTGTAAATAAATAAATTAGGAGATTCTTAGTTAAGTTTAGGGCTGAAGCAAAATTATTATTTTATTAATACGATTAGTTAAAATATTTATTGGATGCCTTTCAGGGCAGGAGCCCTCCCAAGGCACCGTTCAACAATAAAACATATAATAAAAACAGATACAGTAGTAAAAACACAGTCAACGCACAGTAAGAAACAGCAACAGAAGCAAACATTCTAAAAACAGCAAACACCAGCATAAAATAAACCTTACCACAGTTTGATCAAACATAATCAGGGGAAGCCCAGAGTAAAATAGTAAGTTTTCAGGGTCTTCTTAAAAGCCTGCAATGATGGGGCCTGGCAGATCGCTGGTGGCAACTTATTCCAGGGGTGTGGGGCCACTGCGGAAAAGGCCCTTTCTCATGTGGTCATCCACCTAACTGTCCTCACAGGTGGGCAAATGCAAAGGGCCACTCCTGCTGATCTTAAAAGTGTCACCCCACCCACCACCAAATTCACCTCCCATCCCTCCTTTTTTCCTGCAAGGAACCCAAGGTGGCTTACATAATACTCCTCTTCATTTTATCCTCACAACAACCCTGTGAGGTAGGTTAGGCTCAGAGTCAGTGACTGGCCCAAGGTCACTCTGTGAACTTCAGGGCGGAGTGGGGACTAGAACCCGGATCTAACCGCTACACCACACTTGTTACTTGCTGGCACGATTTTGGGACACCCAAACAGTTTCAGGGGGAGGGGGCATGATGCTGGCTCCCTCCTTTTTGTTCTTTTCCCCCACCCTCCCTCTTTTTCCTTTTATTAAACTGTTAAATAAATAGAGCGAGGAAAAGAGAGGAATAAAAAAAAATCTGTCGCAACCACCATTTTATCCTCACAGCAACCCTGTGAGGTAGGTTAGGCTGAGAGTCAGTGACTAGCCCAAAGGCACCCAGTGAGCTTTGTCTCCAAGTGGGGACTCGAACCCAGATCTCCCAAGTCCCAGTCCAACGCTCTAACCGCTACACCGCACTGGCTCTCTTGCACTCGCGTCCTGCTTGTGAACTTCCCATTTGGGACACCCGGCTGGCCGTTGTGGGAGCAGAATGCTGGATGAGAGAGCGGCTGTGTCTGATGAGCGGCTGCGTCTTCTTCCCTCCCCTTGTTTCTTGCAGACCGGCTGGAGAAATGTGCCGGAATCAGCCTCTTGATCCAGAACACCTCCTGGCTCCTGCTGCTGCTCCTCTCGTTGCCTCTGCTGCAAGCTGTGGATTTTGTGTCCCTGTAAAGAGAGAGAGAGAGAGAGAGAGAAAAGAAACCAAGGAAGCGGAGATGGGAGAAAAGCGCAGACTAGCAAGTGAACCTAAATCCACCACAGGAACGTGCGCCCCCCCCTTTGGGGTGGGTGGGAAAGAGGCGACCAAGAAGGACGACGATTTGACACCAAAACCCAGATTGTATCTCTCAATATTATCTCTTTCTCTATATATCTATCTTATCTATATAGCCACATCGCTCATGAAAGTGACTGATTTGCGCTAACCAGCCATCACGCCGCCAACATGCAAGCCACAATATCACGGGGAGGGGGGGTTGTCCGTAGGAGGGGGATCCAAAGCACAGCGTACGGAAATCTGACGTGAGCATGACCGCATCTCCCGTGGCCCTGCTTTTTTCCATGCCGACTCGGTTCGTCTCGTTTAGCCATTCGCCGCCGCCACTAACCAGGGTGATGAAAGCTGCTTTACAGGACGCCGCGTGTCTTGTCCAGTTTTGTCTTCCAAAGTAGATGACTTGCTGGAATAAGAGACTAGAGGGAAGGAAATGATTCGGAAGATATTTGGTGTGCTTTTTTTCTTCTTCTTATCTATTTAAAACAAAAAGGCATAGGGCAAAGTGGCAGCATAGAAATGGACGGAAGGAAGTTTAGCCCCACCTGGATAAAGAGGAAGTCTTTTACTGGTGGAGGATGTGCAGGAAGTGGGTGGCTTGGCCTACAGCAGTGATGTTCGACCTCGGACCCGCAGGTGAACTCTGGCCCACCTGAGTCCCCAAAGCAGGCTCCACGGTTCCCCAGTTGGCCACGCCCCCTCCCCCCTCATCGCTGTTCATTTGGTCATTTCCTGGCTTTTGCAGATTCCCCCCCCCCCCGTTCTCAAGGGTCAAAATGCCTCTCCTAAGGCCTAGTTACTGGCGGTCAGAGCTTTAAGCTCAAATACGCTGGTGGTTTTGGCTCCACCCCTTTTGCCTTTGGCTCCACCCACCACTGGAATGTGGCTCCCAAGCGTTTCTCTGAAATTGAATTCGGCCCTCGGGCTGAAAGAGGTTCAACACCCATGGCCTATGGTCTCAGCTGCTCCCTTATTGCATCATCCTGCTTTTGTTTGTTTACAAGGAGACACGTTTGATAGAATCTATGGTGGTCTTTAGCTTAATGTGACCTCCATCTGCTGGACATCCTCTGCATGGGGTTGGGAAATCATTTTCAAGCCAGGAGGGCAGCAAAAGAAAATCAAGCTGGCTTGCAGGTTCACTGCAGGGGGGTAATGGAAGGAGAAATGCTTTTGCATGCAGAAGGTCCCGGGTTCCATCCCTGGCGTCTTAATATGTGCACTCAATGCCCTTTGCTGGGGAGCACCAGCACAGGAGCGAGTTCTTGCCTTCACGTCCTTCTTGTGGGCTTCCCATAGGCCTTTGGCTGGCCCGCGTGCGAATTAGGATGCTTCTGATGGAGAGAGTGGTCCTGGGTTCGGAATAGGGGGAACCTAGGCTTTATCATCCAGTTTGTAGATGGAATGGTAGAACCCATGAGTTAGCTGGGATCGGAATAAGACAGGGAGGGGGAAGGTCACTCCTGGATTTCATCAACAATAAAAGCACAAAAACGAATATTTTTGGGGAAGGCACATTTTTAATGCTGAGCAACTCTCCAGCCAAAGCGTTCTGGATAATCTTAACTCAATCCAGAGATGACCTGTTTTTCGATCTGCCTGCAAAAGAGCTAGCAGTGCCTTCTCTGAGTTAAAAGTGGGTGCATCGTTGAGCGTAGCTGAAGAACTCACTGCATTGTGTGCAGAGAGTGTAAAAAGGGGCCAATTCTCCCTTTCCGCAGCCCCCAGGCAGAGAGGAGGGTGCCTTCTCATGCAGGCTGGTAAGTAGCCGGTTGCTGGTGCCAAGAAGAATCGCTTCTAGGCAGCAATGATGGAAAGCTTCATTTTCAGACGGTCCTTTTTCTTTCATTTTCAGCCACAAATGTCTAACATAGGAAGGCAGGTGGCTGTGCTAACTGCGTCAGCTATTGCTCGAGCCACTCTGGAATATCCTGTCCCCCTCTCTTCTGAAATACGCCAGTTTCTTGCCAAGGAGACCCGTGACCAAAGTTCTCTACTGGGCTACCAGCCACAGAGGCAAGAGGGGTCCCTGCTGTGACTCAGCCAGCTCAGGAAAATCTCAAGCCCTTCCTTAAGTGTTCAGCTTTCTTTTCCTCTTGCTCCTTCTTAGCTCTTTTCTTTTCTTTATGGAGATATAAGAAAAGGAAGCAGCGGGGCGGGGGGGGGGGGAACGACCCCAGGCAGACAGTGTTTACTCAAACACTCAGCACCGTATTTTGCTCCCAATATTCTATCCAAATAATGCCAAGGCGCTGGGCTGACTTGCCAAGCACCTGGGCACCTAATGGTGTTGTTGCTTTTTCTAAATAAAAGTTAGAATTTAGCACAGTGAATGCATCTGAAGGTATTAGATAATCGCTGGGGCCGTAGCTCCGTGGTAGAGCACATGCTTTGCATGCAGAAGGTCCCCGGTTCAAGCCCCGGCATCTCCAGGTAGAGCTAGGAAGGCATCCTGCCCGAAACCCTGGAGAGCTGCTGCCAGTCAGTGTCGACAATAAAGGGCTAGATGGACCACAGGTCTGACTCAGTATCGGGCCTTCCGATGTGCCTACCTTGCACGTAGGCCAGTGATGGCGAACCTTTTTGAGCCCGAGTGCCCAAACTGCAACACAAAACCAACTTATTTATTTCAAAGTGCCAATACTGCAACTAAACCGGAATACCGAGGTTTTAGTTTTAGAAAAACAACTCATACAGTTGTCCGAACTAATTAACATCTTTTGTCTTAAAAGAAAAACACAATAACAGAGCTTTCAATGATGCAAACAGTTTTTTGTTGGGGAAAAAATCAACTCAAAAAATTATTATAGTACTACATCGTACACATAGCCTGAAGGGAATTTATACAAACTTTTTAAATAATTAGGCACATGTATTTTTGGATAAGGGATTCTCAGCTTGTAATATGATTATATGCCAGACTGAAATTGTATGGGGCAAGCTTTACCCCGGGTCCTTTCCCTGCTTCTACAGGTGTCGGATTAGTAAAAGTAAAGTCAACCTGTACTAGGATGAGCAAGATAAACAAGAAAACTAAACGTGCTTGACACATTTTAAACACTATGTCTTGGACTGCAAACACTGCATTAGGTAAAAGTTTGCATTGGGCATGCTTTTGCACAATTAATGTGATTTTTGCGATTGCATGCATGCTGATAATTTGTCAAACCTTGGTTCATACTCCGTTAGTTTGAGAGCAACACATGCAGCACTCAGGTCAACTGTTAGGGCTTTACATCCAAGCCATGCTCTGTGCATCATTCTTCAAAATCTTTTAAATGTGATAACAATGTAGAAAAGAATTCTGTAACAGGAATTCTAGAATAAAATCATTCTGTTCCACACTGTGAGAAAGAACAAGATCATTAGTGTTTTCGCGATCTGATGACCAATGGTTCGAGTGCCCAGAGAGGTCCCTGCATGCCAGCTGTGGCACCCGTTCCATAGGTTCGCCATCACTGACTTAGGCTGTTGCTTTTTCACATTGACTTACGATGCCAGCATTCTTCCCACCACCAGTATAACTTTAGGCCTCCCCTGGGGGCAACCTTTCTGGCTGCAGGCCTTGCATTCGATTGCTGGGGCTGAACTGGAGAGGAATATTAAATGCCATATCCTGTCCAAATGTTTCAGAGCACAGAGCTTTGTTCATCCGATGTAATTAGAGAAGGGGGTATAGCTCAGCGGAAGAGAACGCGGGTTTTTTACACAGTCAAAGGCCCCCAGCGTCATTCCCTTCCATCTCCACAGTTTAAAAGATCTTGAGCAGGAGGTGGGGGAAAGGAACCCTTGACCGCTGCTGCAAGTCATTTTGGCAGACGGTAGCAGACTCGACAGGCCAGTGATCTGACTGGTATGAAATGCAATAGATAAAACCTGCCTACATAAAAAGAAGGCAGCTTTCTACATTTCTCCTGTTGCACAGTTCTTACGTGAGTGACGAAAGCACCGGGAGCAAACCCCACTGAACCCCCGTGGGGCTTACTTCTGAGTAAAGATGCACTGGATTGTGCTGTAAGAGCGCGATGACGACCCACGAGCTGCTCACATGTGGCTTTGGCACGGTCTTGAGCGGGGAGGCCACCCTGGGCCCGATGCTACTAGAATTGAAGGCCTAAACTGAGACGTGATGGGGGCAGCCGTGTGGATTTATACCAGGAGTGTTGAGGCTCAGGCCCGTGGGCCAAATCCAGCCTCCTTGGTCCCAATCCGGCCTTCCAGGGTTCCCCCTTCTGGCCCCAATCCCTTTCCCCCATGCACCCCAAGCATTTCGTGGTTTCCCAGCTTTTGTGCCAGTTTCCCCCCCACACACACACACATTGTGAAAGATTGAAATGCCTCTCCGAAGGCTTGGTTATTGGCAAGAAGAGCTGTACGTTAAAATATGCTGGCATTTTTGGCCCCACCTATCACTGGAATGTGGCCCCCCCAGGAGCTTCTCCAAAATTCAGTTCGATCCCTTATTTATTCAGTCCCAACAATTTTCGCCCTCCCACAGCTGAAGTGAAACAGGTTGGGGAGAAAACTGCTTGGCACAAAGACGATTGATGTACTATTATTACATTATAGCCCACCTTTTTTTTTTCCTTTTGCAAGGAACCCAAGGCGGCTTATATGATCCTCTTCCTTTCCCATTTAATCCTCATAACAACCCTGTGAGGTAGGTTAGGCTGAGAGTCAAGTCACAGGCCCAAGGTCACCCAGTGAGGTTTATGGCTGAGTGGGGACTAGAACCCAGATCTCCAGAGTTCCAGTCCAACACTCACCACTACACTAGGTTTGTCCCTAATTTGCCAAGATCTTGAGTGCGGAATTCTTCTGCCACACACTGGGGAGCAAGTTCTGCCACAGGGCGCTTCGTGGTTTCTTTTATTTTAAAATTTTCTGTGCCACCCTTCAATTAAAACATTCCGAGGGTGATTTACAATAACTAAAAACAGTTCACAATCAGCAAAGATTTGGACAGATTAAATGCAGAGTCTTCCCAAACGGGAGGTAGTGTGTGAGCTTGCACTTATGTCCTCCAGAAATCAAGGGCTTCTCTTGCAAGTGGCACCGTCACCTGGGTAATGTGCGGTTGATCTTTACTTTCTGTTGCTGCGTTGTAGCTTGGCATAGCGGATTCACTGCATTTCTTTCTCTCATTCCAGTAAAAAAGCTGCTGAAGAGAAAGTGGTCTCTTTATGCTTTTTTAAAGGAATTGTACCCTGGGTTCCTGAAGCACTGGTTTATAAAGAGCCACTCTTCCTGGTCATCTGTGACAGCTGAAGAATGCCTCCCAAGTGATCAGGGAGAGACCAAAGTTGTAGGTTTTTCTTTTAGACTGCAAATGAGGGAAAACCCATTCTTATCAGGCCGTGTCAACAGCGTGTGTAGGATAAAAACGGAGAGCAGAGAGACACAGCACGTAGCTGTTGTAGTTCTAGGCAAGATAAGAGGGGGAAAGGTACGGGAGAATAGACCAGTTATGAAAAGATCCACAGACGGCCAGCAGCGGACATCAATGGAGACTGTGGCAGATTGTGATTTCTTAGTGAGAAGTTAGGATTGCCAGGTGGCTCTCCACAAAAACAAACTCCACGGGTGGATCCTTTTGAGTATAACAACAGGCAGTTGGCAAGGCATGTCAAAGCATCTCCTTCGGGGATAAGAAGGAACGGATGTGTAGGACCTCATAGCACAATGGAACAACATGACTGTCTTTTGACAAGTAGGCATCAGGTCCATGGAAGTAAATAGCACCAGCAAGTTTCCCTTAAGAATGTTTTGGGGTGCCCCCCTCCCCTGCTCCCATCCTGCTTTGCTGAGCTCTCTCTAGGCCATAGATACACAGTTCTCTCTGTGAAAGATACACCGCACAACCCTGCTCTAGCACCCTTGCTCTTCCAAGCTGATGCCTTTCGCTTATTTTACTGTCTCCCAGTTTTTACTGCTCGGGTATTGCTAACCTCTCTATCTTCATCTCTTACCAGCCAGATTTGATTTTTTGATTTTACTGCAAATTCACCAGCTGAGGACTTGGAATTTGCAGCGGGGGGGGGGGGGGGGGGGGGGCAGAACCAAACGCTGCTCTTTGTCCTAGTCTTGTTTTGTGAACATTTGTAGAATGTTTTCCACAGCTTATGGTCAAAGAAAATTCTGTTACAAGACCAAAAAAAAACAACAACAGTATGTCTGCACAAAATAAATCCTTAAATTATTGAAAATCTCCTCTGAACTGAGTATTTCTTGGATGATTCAGAACAGCTTTCCCCAACCAGCCACTCTCCAGATGTGTTGCACCATTCCCAGCCAGAAGAACAGCCATGCTGGCTGGTAATTCTGGGCATTGAAGTGAAACGCATCTGGAGGGCACCCAGTTGGGGAAGTCTAATTTAGATCCAGACGTTTTGTCTTTCCAAAGGGCCTGCCTTCACCAGTGTTCAGCTGCCACTAACTCCCAAGCGGGCAGAAGCTTGGGGGGCCAACTTGACCACAGACAACCCATGGTTTGTTGTTGGGTTGTGAACTGTGGGTTGCTTGTGGTTTGTTAGTGTGGCTAGGTTCAGACAACACGATAACCCGTGTTTCAACAACCCACACTCAACCCTTGAGTGTGGGTTGTCGTGTTGTTTGAACCCAACCTGTAAGAGTAATCCTCAGAGAAAGAAACTTGCAATCTTCCCATTCAATCTCTGCTAGCCAGCATGTCCAGAAGAGAAACGAGTGGAGCTCGTTCCAGAGGAAGAGAACTCTAATCCCCCAGGTAGCTTTGCTTATCCTTTCTCACCTTCACCTTTGATCCTCTGCCTTGTTACTTTGAACCCTCTGTCTAGTCAGGGCAGGGCACATTGCTAAAAGTTCCCCCTTTCCAAACCTCAGCTCCAACCCACTCAGGCCAGTCAAGGCTTGACAAAGTAGAAGGGGATCCTTAAGCCAAGCAACTCTTTCCTTGTGTGTGCCTTGACTTGACATGGTAATAGCTGAATTAAATTCTTAATTTTTTCATAAACCGAAATGTAGGTGATGTAATAATGTGCATGAGACATCAGACCACAACAAGCAGCCAGCAATCGCATGTCCAGTTTATAAATGTTTAAAGAAAAAAATGATAAACAAGGTTTTTAAAATGTGAAACGTTGTTGTTGTTGTTATTTATTTATATCCCGCCTTTTCCCCAGTACTGGGACTCAAGGCAGCTTTACAACATTAACACTTGTACAATTAAAACATATAAATAGAAATACAGTATACAAAAGTTAAAACTATTATTAAACCATCTGCAATATTAAAATTATATATAAAATATGACAATTAAAACAACAATAATATAAACCATCATATTCTCACAGATCCAGACTATTCCCAAAGCCCTGCTGGAACAAAAAAGTTTTTGCCTGCCTCCAAAAACATAACAAGGAGGGTGCCATTTTAGCCTCCCTGGGAAGGGAATTCCAGAGCGTCGGGGCAGCCACCGAGAAGGCCCTCTGCCACATTCTTGCCAGGCGTGCCTGAGATGGTGGTGGCACTAACAGAAGGGCCTCCCCTTAAGATCTCGGGGTACAGGCAGGCTCATAAGGGAGAACATGGTCTTTCAGTTAACCTGGACCCGAGCCGTATAGGGCTTTATAGGTCATAACCAGCACTTTGAATTGTGCCCGGAAACAGACTGGGAGCAAGTGAAGCTGTTGTAACAAAAGAGTTGTATGTTCCCTGTAACCAGCCTCAGTCAGCAGTCCAGCAGCAGCTCTTTGAACCAGGTGAAGTTTCTGAACACTCTTCAGAGGCAGCCCCACCTCTAACTTCTATAAAACTATAGCGTAACCTCTAACCATTATAAAACTATAATAATAATAAATAATAAACCTCTGCCAATTTTACTCCCTTTTGTTTGGATCGTGCAGAGTAATTACTTGCAGATACCCCAACAGCTTTCTGAATCGTTTTCCATACCACCTGTCTTTTCACCTGCACAGGGTGTGCAGAAGTTGCAGAACTACCATTCAACAGAATGTCCCTTTTCACCTAAAGTGTAAAGGCACAATCCTATGCATGTTTAGACAGAAAAAAGTCCTACAACTCCCAGTATTTCCCAGCAGGCTGGGACATGCTGGGAGTTGTAGAGCTTTTTTTCTGTCTAAACATTTTATTTATTTATTTATTTATTATATTTATCAATCGCCCATCTGGCCAGTCACCCGGCCACCCTGGGCGATGCACAACTAAGTAGACCCAATCCTAAGCATGCATAGGATTGTGCCTTAAGTGGACGCTATCCACCGCATCCAGGGCAATATACCTGCGCATCATCGAATGTTGCGTATTTGATCTCCTGCATCAAGTGCCCAAAAGCGACTCACATTGACCAAACAGGTCTATCATTAAGACAAAGATTAAATGGGCATAAATCAGCCTTCAAGTGTAAGAACATCATTAAGTCTGTCTCTGAACACTTTAACCTCCCTGGCCATACCACCAAGGATGACATACCATCAGGGTGACAGTACTTAACAAAATTGAAATCAGCAGCTCGCTTGGAATGTGAGATCGCAGGCAGAACAAGAGATAATAAATAAATAAATAAATAAATAAATAAAATAATTATTATTATAAGGAAATTTGATTGTGTTAATCAGGGACTCAGTAGGGACTATGGTTTCTATGCACATTATAAAGACTACTAGTTTTTTTTTTTAGTGCACTTTGTGGGTTGTAGCTGTCGCTTTAAGAGAACAGAACACTTGCTGCAGATCTGTTTAACTGCTTTTTCAAACTCAAAGCCTCTAGTAGTTCCACTCAGGTCAGGCAGGCATCTGATGAAGTGGGTGGTAACCCATAAATGCTCATGCTAATTCATTAAAAGACCTGAACAACTTAAAGCAGTTAGTCTAGATGTGTGTCACACTCACCCCCTTTCATAGGTTTCTTGTATCACCTTGTTTCTAACCGCCCATTATAGATCCTTAATTCAACATCCAAAAAGGAAAGTCAGCCATCCAGAGGTGGTGCTAGGGGGGTGCCCCACTAGGGCTGGAGCCCCGCATCTCAGAGAGGCCATCTGCCCCACCACCCAGCTGTCCATGGGGCCCTTGCTGAAAGAAAGGCACAGGGGTCCTGAGGATCTCCGTTCATCTGATCCCCCTGGATTAGCTGGATTTTGCCCACATATGCTTCTTCTCCGGCTGCCCACACCCCTTGAATCTTTCTGCCTGAGGTTTTCCCTCTGAAATCAACTGCCCTCCTCTCCCCTGTCCATCCATCCCTTTTTACAAATAGGGGTGTCCTTAGGAGACAGGGTCCTTTAAAGACGCAGAGAGAGACTTTCGAGCACATGTAAATTAGCAAATGCAGATTTGTGCTGCGGGGGGGGGGGCTGTGGGCCTGAGCCCCAGATCTTTTCGGGGCCTAGCCCCGCCCCTGGGCTCCGTCCACCCCCAAGTATGCGACAACTGCAGCTTGCACGTCGCCACCGGTACCTTTGTATGTATGTATGTGAGTGTGGCCAAAATACGATTCATGCATTTTATAAATGAAATAGCTGCATAAACAATCATGACGGTGGTGCCCCTGGGCGTGTGCAGAGTGCATTTATATCCCACACTCACTGAGCTACCCCAATCAGCCCTCGAATATCTGGGGCGGGGGCGGGGGCGGGGGCGGGGGAAGAGAAGGCTTGGGGGGGTCTAACCTCAGCAGCGGCACTTCTCCTCCCCAAACACCCCCGCGCCATCTTTCACGTCCCAGCACGTCGCAGCAGTTTGCCCCTCCTCGCCGTCCACACGTGCAGCCGGGGCCGTTCTTTCCCCGCGGCGGGGCGGCCGCTCGCCCGCTCGGCGTCAGCCGCGCCCGGATTGTGACATCAAGGTCTGGCGGCGGGCAGATGCGGCTCCATGGAGCCGGCCGGGTTCGGCTCGTCCCCCCCGGAGAGAGCCAGGTGAGTGCGGGGCGCGCCCGGATCCCCCACCCCTAGCGGACTCCCCTTCCCCCGGGGTAGAGCCGCCAACCCGCCGCGGGAACTTACTCCGGAGTTAACGCCTCCTTCCCGCGTGGAGGAGACCCGACTCCTCCCAGCCGCTTCCCGCGGCTGGGTGTGTATTTGTGGCGTGGAGAATAGTTGGGCCATCCCACACACGCACACCCCTTCCCCAGATGACTACCCCCCTCTCACCCCGGAGATCTCTGCGAGATTACAGACTTGCGAGTTAAATACAGGCAGTGGTAAAAGCAAACGGGGTAACCAAGTAGGGACAAGTGTCATAAAGTCTAGAAGGTTCTATTATTATTATTATTATTATTATTATTATTATTATTATTATTATTATTATTATTATTATTATTAATCATCATCATCATAATCATCATCATCTCTGTGTTGTCAAGGGAGGTGTTTAACTTTTCAAAAAGAGAGGTTCCGGGGCTCAGACCTGCAGAAGGGCCCTTGCCATTAACCTGCTTCTTGATTCTGTTGGGGGACAGACTGCAAGTAGCAGGGGGTAGGGAGACATAAAGGCCCTCTGCACGCACGCGCTCAGGGGTATTTTATTATAGAATACTATTTTTCTTTTTCTCTGACTGTTTTCATGGCCTGAGGGGGTGCTGCCAAAGGGAGCATATTTATAGGAGAAGAGGAGTTTTTCCTCTTTGACAGAGCTAAACTTTTAAACTTTTATATTGTGTCTTACACGTTGTGTTTTATGGTTTTAATTGTTGCAAACTGCCCCGAGAGCTTCCGCTATTGGGCATTATAGAAGTGTAATAAATGAAAATCAATAAATAAAGAATGTTGCTCTCATTACAGCACTGGGTATAGTGCGTGGGTGGGTGGTTGTGTTTTGTGGAGGAGCGGGTTCTGCCTCTGTAATTAGCACCAGTATCAAACCTATTGATAGTTAAGGGCCCAATGCTATGCAAGTTTAGACAGAAGAAAGGCCTACATCTCCCAACATAGTTGTACGCCTTTTTTCTGTCTAAACTTGCATAAGCTATCTTTTTTGGGTTGTCCTAATAAATCAATGCTTTATTATATTTAATTATTTGGCAATAATTCACCAAATGCCCAGCCATACTCAAGAGTGAGAGAAATGCACTCTGTGCCCGCTCAGGATCCTATTCAGCTTTAACGTTGAATTAAAATGCTGGGGGAGAGCCCCGGAACAAATCAAGCGATGGGTGACACAGCCACCTCCCCCCTTTTATTTTCACCAAACAAAACAAAATCTGAATAACACAAACCAACCAATGAAAAGAACAGAAACACATGGTGGGGGGGAGAGACGCACCTGAAATTAACAATTGCTGATATGTAAATATCCAAATAACAGCATAAATCCAGATGTATCAATTCTACATAAGCTTCAACAAAGGCCGACCAAATACCTGTGTATATGACCATTTGAGAGTGGCGTCTGTGGGCCGGTTCACACAACCCAGGCTGCCGGCGGGGGAGGAACCACGGGGACGTCCGCGGGGTCCGGCGGGGCACCGCACACGACCGGCGCCCCGCACGCGTGGGCAGACCCCGTAGTCCCCGCACCGCAGTGCGGGCCTCCCGGCGGTAGGGGGTGAGGCCCGGGATGCCCAGAGGGGCCGTTTGCCCCTACAGGCTGGAGCGGCGGCGGCTCCGGCCGCTCTGGGCTGCCGTCTCTGTGGGGACCCCGCGGGACGGCCGCCCGCTGTTCCAACGGCACGGTGACCACGCGCGGTAGGGGCTTACCCATCTACCGACCATGGTCACTTTGCGAGCGTCCCACGTGCGGCTCTCCCGCGGGGGCACCCCCGGTCGGCGTGCACACGACACGGGAACCGCGGGGTACTTGCGGTTCCCGTGTCGTGCGAACAAGCCCTGTATATCATCCGCTCAAATACTGAAAGTGTTCTTAAGTCTTTGATCCATTGGCTATAGGAGGTGAGCTTTTATCTTTCCATTGTTGCAGTATCAGTCTTTTAGCTGTCAAAAGGGCACGAAAAATCTGTTTACATTGACCAAGCTTTAACTTCCAAGAAACAGGTAGATGGTTTAAAAGAACATGTGCATCACAAAATATCAAAAAGTGTTCTAAGACAAAGTTTATCCGTGTTACAACTTCCACCGCAAAAGAAGCAACTACTGGACATTGCAAAGCATATTATTAAAAGAAGCATTAGCAGTATTACACTTCCAGCAGTTAGTCGACTTAGACAAACCCTTATTCATGAGTTGTTGTGGCGTCCATTAAACGTGGAACCCACGTTTTTGTTGAATAAGACATAATCTTCAGATATCAATTCTAAAGTGGCAATCCACTGCTTGGACCAAACACGACATTCCAATTCTTTATTCCATTCCTCCATTAGACCCAATGTATCATATTTATTCACCAATAATAGATATTTATAGACCTGGATCGTGTGTCAATATAACTGATCAGCCTCAATAAGTATTTCCAAAAATTGAGGAGACTGCACTGCAATGCTCTCTATGTGGAGCTGCCCTTAAGGCTTCTCCGGAAGATGGAGCCTAGTGCAGAATGCAGCAGTTCTGCTGTTGTCGGGAGCTGCTCCCTTTCAGCATGCAACTCCTTTGCTGAAGGAACTGCACTGGCTACCTATTCGCTACTAGGTCAGGTTTAAGGTTCTGGTACTTGTGTACCAAAAACAAATTGGGAGCAGGTTACCTGAGAGAGCGTCTCCTCCCATAACAACCTGCCTGGTCGCTGAGGTCATCAGATGGTATGCTCCTGGTGGTTCCTCATTGACCTTTGGCCCGATTGGAGTCCACCAGGAGAAGAGCCTCCAGTGTGGTGGCTCCATTTCTGTGGAACTCCCTGCCTCTGGAGGTAAGGCAGACTCCGACATTGTGCTGCTTTCGGCACCTGCTGAAGACCTCCTTGTTCCAGGAAGCCTTCTCTGCTCTTCAACCACCAGTGTAATTTTAGTTGGTTTTCAATGTATTGTTTTTGTTTCTTTTATCTGTTTTTGTCTTTTTATTGTTCACTGCTCCGGAATCTGCTTGATGTGGAGCAGTATACAAATACTGTAAATATAATAATAATAATAATAATAATAATAATAATAATAATAAGAAGAAGAAGAAGAAGAAGAAGAAGAAGAAGAAGAAGAAGAAGAAGCTGCAGGGCCAAACCTAGATTCTAACAAACATTCCAATTGTAAATATTGCTACTCAGCTGCCACAGGCAAATCATATTTGGCACACTAATCAGAAAATGACAAGAACTCATCATCTTCCCCCACATGTTTTGATCCAAGGTAAGTATCAACCTGTCCGTCGAAGTCTGCCACAAAAACATGTTTTTACCCATTTTTAAGTCTGGATTTTGCCATAAGGTCAATTTAACAGGCGAAAATGGGTCAAACTGTAATTGATGCAATACTGTCTGCCAGACATCTCAAGCAACCCTAACGTTAGGAGGAACCCTGTCCATATTAATATGCCGGGAGCTTAATACACAGGCTATATCTTAACAAAAAGGGATCATGCACGGTAGCGCACATACATGCACACACAAGAGAGACAATAGTTCACCTGTTTTTCAAGTCAGTAGAATGTAGGTTAGATTTTGATGTGAGTTGTCCTCTGTGTGAGGGAGTTTTTAGAAATGAAACATAAGTAAAATAGTATTTTCTTATATGAGTTTTTAAAGAATTAAAACGAATTATGGGGTGCTCTTCCCTTCCCTACACACACACACACACACACACACTTCCTTTCTATGATTTTGTCACATATTTTCAACTATTCAGAGTTTTCAGATTATCTCTCTCTCTAGGGTTATCCAAGGGTTGTTTAGCCCTTGCATAAGCCACAATGCCCGGGTTCACACAACATGACAAGCCACGGCGTGTGCACATGCACCGCAGCTTGCTTATTCAAATGGCGGCCGGCGCATGCCGCAACACTCTGTGGCTTGTCGTGATGCGTGAACAGGTCTTGGTGCTAGAGACAAGTAACTCGGCTGTGCTTGGGCTGAGAAGGTAGAGCTGCTGTTGCCCTGGGAAGGATGATCATGATCTAGGCTTTGCTGAATCCTCCCCTGTTATTGCAGGCTGAGTCACTGCTGAGAATGTGCCCTGCAGCAGACGCCTTGCTGGTGCAATGTGGGTATTTGTAGGCTGTTCTCTGAAAAGGCTTTCTTGGTGTAGACGTCCATGGGGAGCCCTTGCATCCCTTCTGGAAATGTTCCAAAGGAGCTAAAACCGGCTCATTTTCTTTAAAAAAAAAAAGAAAAGAAAAGTTCTGCCTCTTTCCTTCATCTCTTGACACCTTCCGGCTGCTGGATAAATAACTGAATGGAATTACATTTTGGTATTTGTCCTAGATTTTCTGGTTTACACTTGCCCCTAAAGATCAGGGTGGCTAACACTGTTTCCGTATTCCACCCTTCCCCAAACCGATGCCCTCCACTTGTGCTGAACTACAGCTCCCATCATCCCCAGCCAGCATGACCATTGTGATGATGGTAGGTGTAGTTCAACACATTTGGGGAGCGTCCAGCTGTGGAAGGTTGCCTTATTCTATTTGTCATCACAGCAGTGTGGTGAGGCAGACAGGTTGCTCATGTTCCCATTTTGCAGATGGCAGACTGAGAGATATTATCTGTGCCTCAGGGGCACGCGAGTTAATCAAGGTGTGTGCACACGGTTCACATTTCCTCATTCTCTCTGCATGAGCGTGGTATTTGATATAATAATAGCAACGATGACAATAAGTATTATTATTTCTTAAGCGCCTTTTAAAAAACACAAGGCTAAATACAATGCAAAACATTAACACACACACACACACACACACACACACAAGCCAATCTAAAAATAGAAACGGCGCAGTGCTTGGCATCCTATGACAATCCAATTTACTTTTTTCCTCAGCCTTCTAGTCCTTATGGATTAGCTTGGTTTCAAACTCAAAGGAATCCCATTCCTCTGTTGTTTCTCTCCGGGAGATCCTACTGTTCACCCCTGCTCCTGTTCCCATAGCACCTCCCTCAGTTCCCATTCAAAACACCCCTCTTTCTCGTGGAAAGCTAAGCAGGGTCAAGCCTGGTTATTACTTGGATGGGAGACCCCTCCTCTAGTTTCCTGCATTGAGCAGGGGGTTGGACTCGATGGCCTTGTAGGCTCCTTCCAACTCTATGATCTATGAAATCTATGAAATCCTCTCAGCCCAGGGCCCCTCCAATTTGGGTTGCTGGTCCTGCTTCGCCCCACCACCACCACTACCCAATTTCTATGGACAGAGTTAATGCCTGCGTAGGCCCCTCATGAGCTGCCCCTTTAAGTCTCCCCTGGTGCTGGAATGTGAGTGCTCCAGCCGTCCTGTGAGGTCAGATAAGACACTATATTTATCTAGCTGGTAACCTGAGCTGTGAATTTCTGCTGTGCATTACACCAACACCATTCTCCTTCCAGCATTCGAGTTCTTTCGGTGCTGGGGAAGTTGTGCTGCTGTAGATCTTTCCCCTCCTAGCCTCCGAAACATATATACCGTACATCTCTCTCACAAACAGGTTAGTACCTTCTGGCTCTTTTATAATCTACCTTTATTCTCCCCTCTCCCTGCTTCTGCCCTAGAAAAAGCAACTTGCTGAGACTTACGGTAACTGAGCCCCTCCGTGCATCCCGAGCACCAGCCAGCCCTTATGCCACTACTCTTTGGGCCTGTCTTTCCATGCACAGGTGGGTACAAACCAGACGGGCGGGCATGTGGGGTTGCTCAAAGAGGCCCAGGAGGGTTCTGAGTGACTCAACTGGTTTAAAGGGGATTTCTTCTCAGCCTGAGAAACTTCATGGGATGGTTAGGGTGGGATGGACTTAGGCATGGATTCCCCCAAATAATGCTTGCAACTGCCTTTTGCTTTCCAGCGCATCACTTACTTAATGCAAAGTTGTTGCAAAGTGGGTGGTGGTGTTGTTGTTGTTGTTGTTGTTGTTGTTGTTGTTATTTTGGAGCAGCATGGAGCAGGTTGTCAGAATAAGCAAGTTTTAAGGTTTTGCAGAATGCTTCATCAGGCAAAATGGACCGGTAGCAGGTTACCTGGCAGCCTTCCCGAACCCAGTGCCATCCAGATGTATTAGACTGCAACTCCCATCAGCTGGCCAGGATGCTGGGGGTTGTAGTCCCAACACCTCTGGTGAGCAGCAGGTTGGGGAAGGCTACTCTAGAGCAAGCTTCCACACCCATACACGCTCCGATTGTTATTTTACTGAAGTTAAAGGACAGGATTCCAAGACATTGCGCAGTCCGTATGTCCTCTACCCTGAACCACGCTGATCACAACATCCTTTTCTTTCCTGTCAGTTTTCTGCCCTCACCAGAGTTAATGTCCTCACTTTTGCTCACATTTTTCTTTTTCTTTTTTTTTTTAAAAGCCCTAAGGCCCACATTTCTGAGGGTGCTGTGTCAGGCATGGGGGGGGGCCCTAACGCTGAGGGAATCGGGGAGCTGCTGTTATTGCACAGCCAAGCCGTGGTTAGTTGCTCCGTGGCCTGTGAGGAAGGAATAGGTGGCCCTTGGCCTGCATTGCAGGCGGAGGCAAGAGTTTCCAAATGAGGCCAGTGGCGAGGCGCATTCTTTCCATGAGCCGGGGTTTGTGGAAGTCCAGCCAACTCATGGAGTCCGTCTGGAGCGTCTTTGGAGCATGTTGCTAATGGGAGGGAGTATCAGAGTAAGTGCCCTTAGAAGACCCAACCTCTCGCCCCGAACCTCCTTTGTGCTTGGCTGGTAGGAGTCATTGTCTGTGGCCTGTTTTAGCCCTTGTGTGGGAGATGTTACAGAGAAGCTTACCCATGGCGGCTTTTTGAACGCCGGTAGTTTGTGTCTTGCATTTTTATCGGCATCACCCTGGCTAAAGAATCCATTTTGTTCCAGAGAAGGCAGCAAAACCCAGAGGCCTGAAGGGTGCCAGGGACCAGAGGGTAGCAGGGAGCAGGTGCTCAGTATCTAATGGTCTCTGTGTGTCCTCCACTGATTAAACTAAAAGGCGTTGCTCCCTTAGCAAATGCTCACTTAACTTCCCAGTCACCAGTGCAGCCAGGCTACCCACATGAGGGTATCTTCTAAAATTACCAATCCAAAGCCTTGGCGGGAAACATGGCCCAATCCTGCAGCGTGCCCACCCCATGATAGAGCAGCTGTTTAAAGGACCACCTGGCTACCCCTCACTTTTGTTCTGTATACCTCCACCTAACTGCCTTTCCAGGGCCAAAGAGACATTACTTTAAATCTGTATCTAGCAGTTACATTTATTTTTACCCTAGAGTAGGTGCAGGGGGCCGGATCTAGATCTTTAACACACACCAAAAAAAACCCTACTCCTTACACTAGGGTCCCAATATGGATCAGGCTCCCTGTGCCTACTCTAAAGTAAAATTGAGGCAAAAGACATAGCTACTAGATACAGATATAAAGTACCGGTATTATCTGTTTTAGCCCCTGCTGCATGGTTTTTGTAATGCTCAGACAGCTCGCTTTAACTCAAATCAAGTAGCCAGGAACTTGCATGAGGTCTCCTTTCATTCCCCAGAGTCAAGCTATTGATTCCTTTGTTCAACCCCACCCTGCGTCCAGCTTCAAAGCCATTGACACCTTGGTACTCTTTGTTTTGAAGTCTCTTAACTTCCCTTGTCTTTCATGGTGGGACTGCTGTCGCAGTGCTCTCAGAATCGCACTGGGTCCATTTGGCTCAGTAGCCCTATTCTTTGTGATCCTTTCCTAGCTCTCTCCGCTCTGTACTCCAGTGCCTAGCCCATCTTTCCAGGTTCAGGGTCCTTCTCTCCTTTTCTCAGACCTCCAAGTTGCCTCCTTTGCATGGAAAGAGAGAGATCTGTGTACCTCGTTGACCTAGATCGACTTTCAGCCCCTGGTGAAATGCCCATTGAGTCCAGAGCCTGGTTCCATACCGGATGTAGCCACTTTGTGAGCCCCAAGCAAGCATACCCCTTTGGTGCCTTGCAGAAATGGCTCCATCCCTGTGAGTTGCTGGCTCTGAGTCCAGTCAGTGGTGAAGCCAGCACAACCTTCCCGAACTCGGCTCCCACCACATGTGTCAGACTGCAATTATGGGAGTTGCATGCAGCCCAACACATCTGCAGCTTGGGAAAGGCTGATCTGAGAGCATTGGGCAGGGACTACCGGTACTTAGTCACCCTTTTTAGCTTTTTCATTAGTGTCCCTTCCTCGCCTCCTTCCGCACAATTCTCTCGTCTCTCTGCATGTTTGTTATTTTCCTCTGAGTAGACGGGGTCTAAGGAGAAGCCTCATTTTTTAGGCTTTCCAATCCAAACTCTATTTTGGATTCATAACCAAAAGCTGGGAGACCAGAGGGTAGCCTGTGCCCACTGTGGGTTTCTAAGTATCCATGCACAACCAGAAACTGGGGGCCTTCGTGTTCCCCTTACTCTGAAACAAGGGAGATGCAGGCATTTCTACTCTCTTCTCTCTTTTCCCCTTTGTTCCTCAGAGTTTTATCTCTGTATTTCACCTGTAGCCAAGTCCCCCGGCATGCATCTCCCAAGCCCTGCCTCGCCTCGCGGTTTCCATAGTGCCCCCTCCATTCCTCATTCAGCAAATGCTCATTCCCGCACCTCCATCTTTCTCTATGTCTTTGTTTGGACTACTAAAAGTAGTCTACAGGTCCATGTACTAGGCAGGGTTGGTATACTACTAGGCATTTTTCTCTTCTGTAAGGTATTTCTGTTAAGAATAAAGCTAGTACTGCGGTATTGCTTATTTATTCTTTATTTACAAGCCTTTATAAACTGTTTACATCTAAAGATTTCAAAGCAGTATACACAAATCTTAAAGATAAAGATGGATACATAGCCTGTATCATATCTATATAAGATGGAAGGCTATGCCGCGTAGAGCAGGCTTGCATAAACAGATGGATCTTCGACATTCGCCTAAAAATAAAAAGCGTTGGGGCACGTCTAAGCTCTGGGGGGAGGGTTGTTCTTCAGCCAATTTCCCCCCACTTTGAAATAGCTGTTTCCTCACTTGGTTGAAGCTTAGTGCATGTTCTGCCACGTGTGTGCCCACAGGTCTGGAAAAGGCCCTTTTGTTTTTCCATTCATCCTTGCACATGTACATGAGGGTTCCCGCATGCATGTGAACAAAGCCATGTGGAAACAGAGGAGTGGGGCTGTACCCTCAACATTTGGGGAAGGGACCATAGCTGAGGTACAAGGGAACTTCCTAAGTTTTCTTGACTACTAGCAGCAGCTAAACCTTCTCTCTTAGGGCTCAGGAACCCTGTTTCTAATGCCAACCCTGGAGCGTACGTATGTCCTGATGATAAAGATGATGGTGCCTCTAAGCATGCCTTGAATGCCCTTCCCAGAGTTGCTGCATGCTAGTCCATAGGCGTCCAGGGACCGGGCACAAGAGCTTCCTTTCCAGGCAGGCTCAAGCTTCAACATCATTCTTGTTGGGGTGCATATCAACACTGCAGACTTGGCTCAGTTTTGTTTATAACAGTTTAACTGTCATGGCTTTGCCCAGAGGATGGTGGGAATTTCAGGTTCGTAAGGGTGCTGAGAATTCTGTTAGAGTCCCTCGTTCCGTGCCCACACTTTAGAACAAGGGTTTCCAGGGTTCACTGGGAGAGAGAATTATCATCATCATCATCATCATCATCATCATCATCATCATCATCATCATCTATTCCCTTGCACTTTACAAAGTATAAGCTATAAGAAGATAGGGCCCTTCCCTGAGGAGTTTAGCCAATCACTCTTAAGTATGAAAAAGGTTACACCATGGATGGATAAGCCTATTTATCCATATAGTGTTCTCCAACCTTGGGTCCCCAGATGTTTTTGGCCTACAACTCCCAGCATGCCCCAACCAGCTAGTATGTCTTTTTTTTTTTTTTTTTTTAATCCCACCTTGCTTCCACCATGGAACTCAAGGCAGCTTGCATGGAGTTCTCAGGTGGTCTCTCATCCAGGCACTGACCACACCTAGAGCTGCCCAGCTTGCATGACAAGCTGCATCTGCTGAAACTCCCTCTTCCACACCTCCCAAAAGTGCAGGAACCCTGCCCTCTTCTTGCATCCGGCCACCCTTAGAGCAGTGGACCTATTTTATAAAAGGTGATCTCGGCCTGGGGGTCAGCAAGCAAAGCTGGATCTGACAGCATATGCAAGTTGTGAACTTGGTCCGTAAGAGGGAGTGCAATCCCATCCAGAACAGGATGGACACCATCTCCAAGGCCCACTACCAACAGCGCCTCAGTCCTGAATGGTTCCAACTTCGGTTTATTACCCTTCATCCCGCTCATTATCCACTCCTGTTCAAGGCAACCACAGTCGCATCTAGATGGAATGAAAAGGAGAAACAGAACTAGATGTCGTCTGAGTACTGATGACAAGCCATTCGAAAACCCCTGTCATCCTCTCCTAGTGGCTTCATATAGATGTCCCCCGAGCTTTTGCACAAGGTGCAGACTTGTGGAACTGACCAAAAATTATCCAGTACCACTTTCTGGGACTGGCCATTTTGGATAGAAGTGGAACCACTGGAGAATGGTGCCCCCAACTCCCATCCTAGAAAGGCATTCTAGAAGGATGCTGTGGTGGATGGTACTGGAAGTTGCTGGAAGGTCCAGGACAATCAACAGGCACGCTCCCTCAGTCTCTCTCCCTGTGATGGTCACCCACGAGGACAACCAAGGCAGTTTCCATCCTGGAAGCCAAGCTGAAGTGGATCATCCAGGAATGCATTCGGTTGGGCTGCCAACATCTATTCAAGCACCTTGCCCTCAAAGAGGAAATTTGGGACCAGTCAGTAGTTAGCAAGCTCATCTAGGTCCAGAGGTTTCTTCAGGAACCACCTCCTTCAAAGTGGCCAAAACCACCACCACCACCACCGCTCTCTCAACAAGGCACGTTCAAAGATTCATTGTTGAAAATCCATAGAAGGCTAAATCCTATTGATAATTTTTAAATTTTAATTGGCCAGCAACTCATGAGTTTAAACTCACAATTTATTTACAGCATATTTGCCCTGTTCTTCAGCCAAAAAAAAAAAAAAAAGGCCTACAAAGATTAATAATAAGACAGTCCCTGCCTCCAAGCTTACAGTCTAAAATATATGACACAAAAGGAAAAGGGATTGGGAGGGAAGAGGTGTTGGGGAAAGCAAAACTTAAGTGGCGCTAGTTCTTAATTTCAAAGTTCTTTTAAGTGATGCTACTTGGTGGGTTGTATTGGCAGCAGTAACCACCACATGAATATATGGTTAAAAAATAATAATAAGTGGGTCTTCAAATACATGTTTAGGCTTAAGGTGGGTCCCAGGTCTGAAAAGGCTGAAGACTACCGCACTAAATAATGTCTATGTAATATGGAAATCTAGAGATTATTTTCTACGTTTCCCCCCTAAAACCCATATCACCAACAATAGCCATAAGAGGATTTAAAAAAAAATATATCATCAAGTTAGAGGAATATAAATCTGATTTTTTTTTTTGCCACTGTATTCTATTTATTTATTTATTTTTTAAAAAAATTGTATCCTGTATTTTCCATCCCAGTAGGCTTCTTGGCACAGCTAACTGTCAATATCATAAAAACTGTGAACAGTATTAAAGCAATAGATTGGCAATAATGCCGCAACAACAGCAGCAGCAGAAAACCAAACAACAGCAAAATAATGCCCGAGTCGAGAATCTTTCCCACCCTTCCTTCCAATTCTGTGCTGCAGTCCTGTAAGCCTGATATCCTGTGCACAGAGTACAGTCCACACAGAACACATTGGGACTTACTTTTGAGTAACCGTGCATATGATTCTGCTGTAAACCTGTAACCCTTTAGACCTTTACCTCGGAGTAAGTCCACTGGAACTCAATAGTACTTACCTCTGAACAGACATGCATAGAACTGTACTATCTGCCTGCATGGGGAGTTATTTCTGCCACCCATGCCACTTTTCCTCGTGGTGCAAACAGCCGCTCCAGGGTCGTGGGGGTGATTTTTAGATCAGGGAAACCTCCCTGGGAGAAAAGTTTACACTTTCCTCCACCACCACCACCCAGCACTGCTGCCCCGGTCCAATTTGGGGGGGCCTGCAGCTGTTTTTAGCTAAAAATAGAAACGTCAGGAGATCCAAGCATGAATTTCCCTGGTCTCATGCAGTTTGACCCTAACTATCTTGTTCAAAATAACAGGTCAGAACCTTGGAAGGGTCGTTGCAAAACCTTCGTACAACTAAGATGTTCGTGCAAATGCAGCCTTCCGAGCTGTAATGCAAAGCAAAAAAATAATAATCTCTGGTTACAGAGGACTGAAAACATCTTGATGGTGTTGTTGTTTTTAAAATGCTTTCTCTACGGCCTCTGTGCCCTCTTTGTCTATTGACAAGTTTGCTGGAACAGCTAATTACAGGGGTCGGCCACCAAGGCACAGCCTGTGTCCCCTCTGTGCTCACAGATAGACTGGCAGCAGAGCTCCGCCACAGGAAATGTTCAAGAGCCATAACGTACGGTAGCTAGCTGTGGGTTTTCAGGGACCAGCTAGATTTGAACCAGTGCCTTCAAGGCACTGAAGCAGCCTGGCCAATAAAGTCCTCCAGAGTTATTAGCCCTGGATCTGATCTTATTCGTGTGGGGGGGGGGGTTGGTTTTGTTAACCCTTACACACCTGCCTATCTACTACATCTGTGACAGATTTGACACAGATTTTCCGTCATATCTGTGACACAAAATCCACAGAGAAAGAGTGGTCTCTCGGTGGCTCCCTGTGTGGGAGCCTTGGAGCTATTCCAGGACCCCTCTTTCTGAATGCTCAGCTTTCCTTTAAAATAAAAATAAAAATCAAACATGTCTCTCTCTGCCCCTTTTACTTGAGATATATGGAACAGGTTACAGGCAGGATTCTATATTTACTCTTTTTTATTTAAATGGCTCAAAAGAGGTAAGGGGCCGTAGCTTAGGGGTAGAGCACCTGCTTTGCATGTAGAAGGGCCCCGGTTCGGTCCCCGGCACCTCCAAGTAGGGCAAGAAAACACTGACATGAAACCCTGGGGAGTGTTGACAATCCTGGGCTGGATGGAGCAGTGGTCTGACTCACTATAAGGCAGTGTTCTCCAACCTTGGCTCCCCAGATGTTTTCGGCCTACAACTCCCAGCATGCCCCAGGCAGCATAGCTGGCTATGCTGCCTGGGGCATGCTGGGAGTTGTAGGCCGAAAACATCTGGGGAGCCAAGGTTGGAGAACACTGCTATAAGGCAACCGCCTGGGTTCCTATTTTTAACCTGCCTTTCAGGCCACACTGCCCTCATGAGGCGGATTAGTATACTGCAAAAACATGAGCGTACAATTAAAGACACACACAGCGGCAGCACCTCATAATTTTTAAGCACCAAATGCAGACTGGAATAAATGTGTCTTCAGGGTCTATTAAAAAAAAAAAAAAGCTAGCAGTGCTCAGGCCATACGTATCTCTCTGCGGAGGGATTTCCAAAGATGTGGGGCCACCACTGGGAAGGCCCTATCCCAAGTACCTGCCAGCATAATGGCTCTTGCTGGTGGGCAGGATGGGTTGCTGTATAGTATTCTACCCCATACAAAGTTTAGGTTGTATTCCTAAACCCAGGGGTAGTTAACATGGTGCCCATGGGCACCAGTGCACCCCGGACACGTTTCTTGGCGCCTGGCAAAGTGACCTACCCTTCCCACTTTTAAAAAAAAAGTAACGCATTTTGCTGTGAAATTGGTTTCTGTTGGTGCTGAAAACTGCAGGCTCAAAGGAGTTGTTTAGTGTGTTGCCTTAACCTGCTATAATCGGGTCGTGTCAGAAAATAGCCACTGGGCTCTCAGGGAAGTCTTGGAATGTATGTAGCTGGAGGAAAAAGTGTGTTGCAGAACAGGTCCGTGAACATCTTTTTTTTCCCCACTCCCTGTGGTTTAGGGCTTGGCCCATGTAGGGGATTATGGGAGTCTTCCTGTGGCAGAAAAGATGGGGCAATGCACCCATAGATGCAAAAGGAGCAGCCAAGGAGAGAGGGAGAAAAAGCTGCACCGATGCAACAGAGTTGCGAAGGGTGGCTGTTGGAAAAGGTTGGGGCAGTGCTAGGTACCGAAAAGATCCGGGGCTCAGGCCCACAGAACACACACACAAAAAAAGCACAAATTTGCATTTGCTACTTTATATGTGCTCTAAATTCTCTGTGTGGTGTGTTTAAAGGGCCCTGTCTCCTAAGGACACCCCTATTTGTAAAAAGGGATGTATGGACAGGGGGAGAGGAGGGCATTTGATTTCAGGAAAAGGCCTCAGGCAGAAAGATTCGGGGGGGGGGCAGCAGGAGGTGAAGCACATGTGGGCAAAAAGCCAGCTCATCCAGCGGGATCAGATGCAACAGAGACCATCAGGGCCCCCGTACCTTTCTTTCAGCAAGTGCCCATGGACAGCAGGGTGGTGGGGCAGAGGGCCTCCCGGAGATTCGGGGCTCCAAATGAAAGATTCGGGGCTCAGCCCTAGTGGGCCACCCCCTAACACCACCCCTGTGTCAGAAGTATTGCTGAGAACCTTTGCGGTAATTGCAACTCGCCCCTTGTAGTCTCTCTCTTTTGAATGATTCTGGCTCATTGGGAGTCCCAGGAATTTCCCCACTTCTGGTCGATGGTCTCTTCCCAGGCCTTCCCACTCCTCGTAACCGGTTGCATGGTTGCAAATTGGCCTCTCCCCTCTAGCGTGCCTCGGTGTCCCTACCTTTGCAGTGGGAATAACGACTGCACACCTGGCAGGCGGCATGAACCGCAACACCCACTGAGCCCTTTGAAGCCATTAGGTGAGGAGGCGTTCCAAAATGCGGCAGGCAGGCAGGCATCCGTCATTATCCTGGTGACGGGCCCGGGAGAGAGAAGCCACGCCAAGGCCAGGAAGTGACACCAGTCCCCCGGGGGTTTCTCTCCTTGCCAAGCTCTCCCTTTGCTGGGGCCCTCCGCCTGCCTGCACCTGAGTTCTCATGGTGTCCTTGTGCGCGCCCGTGTGTGTGTGTGTGTGTGGTGTGTTGTTCAGCCTGTTGTCTCTCTCTCTCTCTCTTTCTCTCTCTCTCGCAGCCCCAGCAGCCAGAAATGGTATGATGCAAAGTTGCTTCTAACACCACAGGGAACGAAACTCTCTCGTAGACGTGGCAGTCACAGACGGTAAGCGTCAAGGGGGCCAGTGTGGGAGTGAAGAGAGGTCTCTGGACTTTTTTGTGTGGATGAAGCAAATGAGACTTGAGGCCGGAAGATGGCCTTTGGCTCTTTGTAGGTTATTTTGCCGTGAGAGCGTCATAAGCAACATGTAGACCTAGGAACGTAGTAGGAAGCTGCCTTATTCTCAGTCAGACCCAGGGGTCCTTTATTTTATTTCATTTCATTAAATTTCTATATCGCCCAATGGCCAAAGCTCTCTGGGCCATTCACAATTAAAACCATAAAATGCAACATGATAAAATATAATACAAAATTTTAAAACAACCTGTTCAAAATAAAAGTTCAAAATAACCAAAAACCAAGGAAAAACCCAATCTAGTTTCAGTGTCATTGGCACTGACTGGCAATAGCTCTCCAGGGTTTCAGGCAGGGGTCTTTTCCCAACCCTACCTGGAGATGCCAGGGATTGAATCTGGAACCTTCTGCTTTGCAACATGTGTGCTCTCTAGTTTCCCCCTAAAAGATTCTAGTCCTCATGGTTGCGCAAATAGAGGGCTGATATAATTGGGACATAGGGAGCTGCCTTCCACCGAGTCAGACCCTCGGCCCCTCTAGCTCAGCCTTGTTTACACACCGACCGGCAGCAGCTCTCCAGAAGTTCAGACAGGCATCTTTCTGATCCCTGGAGGTGCCAGCGTTTGAAAACCTTCCACGTGCAGGGTATGTGCTCTGGCCCGTAAGCCACAGGCCTTCCCCAAATGTTAGGAAACGGCTGTGCTCCAGGTCAGCCCCAGCAACAAGCTCTCTGGCCGCCTGAATCAGAAAGAACATGTGCTGCCCGATCACTCCCTCACCTTTGCCACTGCCACGCTGGCTCTGTGGAGAGCTGCGCAGCCGGAAGAAGCGGCCCACCCCAGTCTTTGCAGGAGTCCCGCAAGGCCGCTTTCTTCTGGCCGTGGAGCTCCCAACGAAGGAAGCAGAGGGCAGGCGGCTGCTTCAGAGAGCCCCGCTGGCCACTGCAGCTGGCGGGGCTCTCTAGAGCACCTGCTGGAGGAGGCGAGGAGTGTGGGGAGCGGCGTAATCCACCACTCTGCCGCCTGGTGCGGGTGCCTCACCCTGCTTCGAGGGTGGGCTGATCCTGGTCAGCCCACTGGCTCATCTCGCTCTGCACTGACTGGCACTGACTCTCCAAGGATTCAGACAGGAGTCTTTCCCTCCCGGGGACTGAACCCGGGACCTTCCGCCGTGCAAAACTATGTGCTGCACTGCTGAGCGATGGCCCTTCCTTGGGATGCTGGTGGGGTTTTCCTCAGGGTCAGAGTTTCTCTCTCTCCTTAGGCACTCCTGGGGAAAGAGCTATGAGGATGCTTTTCCCACTGCACATGTGTGCGCACATGCGCTACCCTGTGAAAGGGCTCTGGGATCACCGGTTACATTAAAGATACATATTGTTAGAATTACTTAGCTAATGACGCGTTAGCATTATGCTCTGAGGTGTCGGCTTGGTTGCTCGTGCCAAATTCCATGCTGCTTAATTATATCCTGTCCTGGCAATTCTCCTTGCAAAACCCGTTCTCATTCTCCTGCTAACTATCGGTTCGAGCGTGTTCCACCCCAGAAGCAGCTGCCTCCCAGAGCTAGCGAGGAAGACATGACCCCCAGGGACGAAAAAGGTACTGAAAATCCTTCCGTGCCTTTATGCCAGGGCCAACCTCTTGGCTCCAGGAGACTAGCGGGGGAGGCTGGGAGGGTTGGTTAAGACATATTTTGTTCTTTTGACTACTTTAAGCACCGAAGGGTTTGCGTTCTGGAGTGAGAGTTCAGGCAGGTCATAATGACAGGCTGCGAGATACAAAGTGCCACATTTGGATCTGACCCAAACTGCCGTGCTCAGAACTGTCCGGGCCGCAGGAGCATTTGGTACTTGTGGATTCCTGCCACAGAACTGCTGCCTGCTGCGTCCCTCGCTCCTCATTCTTTCGCGCTCGCAACGATGCGGAGGAGGAGGGCATCTGTAGGATTCTTGGGGCGGCATCCACGGGTGGTCTGCACTGAGCCTCGCTGCGGCGTAAATGCCAGAGCGCGATTCCCAGTCCAGGTTGCACGGCAAAGCTCTCTGCGCTGGGCAGTGCAAGTCCTCAGGTCAGGCCACAGAACCCGCGGCAGCGTGCGTCTTTCTGGCACGTGGGAGCGGCTTGCTCTGAGCCAGAACTGGCGGCCCGCTAGTGCAGTGGTGGATGAACTGCTGTGTTTTTTTTTAAATCATGTTTATGGTTATTTTATGGAGCTTGTGTGATATTCTAAAGCAGGCTTCCCCAGCCTGGTGCTTTCTAGATGTGTTGGACGGACTCCAGCTCCCATGCTAGCTGGGAATCATGGGAGCTGGAGTCCCAACGCATGCTGGCTGGGAATTATGGAAGGATGTTCTAGTAGTGGCACTGTGGTCTTTTCCATGGTGGCTTCTCCATGGCAGGTACGGGTTTCTGGAATTGGCCAGAAGCCACTCCTTTGGCCAAAGGGCCCAGTGTATGCAGCCGTGTTTGTTAGGAAAACCACAGACCTCGCAGGTGTGGCAGGTGAACACACACATCGGTCTCATCTTTTTTTGCATGGAAAGGCACGCAAAATGAGGAGAATGAGACAGGCTGGCCCGGGAGGTTGTGATGGCTCGCTCCTGGTTTTCTCTCTCTGGATTTTTTTACCATTCCAGCCTGACAACCCTGGAAGGGTGGTAGAGAGGGTGACGGCGGACAGATTCCCCCTCCCTTTTAAGGTATTTTGGAAGGGAGTAGGTGTCAGGGTGACCAGCTCCAAAGAAGGATGGGCCCTCAGTTCCTTTTATTTAAAAAAAAAATTGTGTAGAAGAGAGAACTTTAGCAGCGGCAGCAGGTTGTCGTGCATGGGATGGCCATTTCTGAAATTTTCCTATTCAACACCAATATTTAAAAGAACAGGCCAGAGCTCAAATATCCCTTGCATCTGATCACCATAGGAAAGATGTGTGTATGTGGACCCACTGTGGCATACTGGTTAGAGTGTCGGCCAGAACTCAGGGGATCCAGGTTCTAGTCCCCACTCGGCCATGAAGCTCACTGGGTGCCTTTGGGCCAGTCACTGACTCTCAACCTGACCTACCTCACAGGGCTGCTGTGAGGATAAAACAGAGAGGCGGATTCTGTACGCCGCCTTGGGTTCCTTGCAGGAAAAAAGGCGGGATAGAAATATAATAACT